>JAECUM010044284.1:0-38978 GCA_016617855.1 Megalonaias nervosa | reverse complement strand
TTTGGTTTTCCTTTCATTTTTGTACAGTTAGGTTCCTATTTTGTTGCGACACGATAGCAACATTTTTAATTGCATCCATTCAACGAGAGCAGTAAAGCATTTAAACGGATCTGCCTAGAGAATTCTGTATCTTTCATTGGAAGTTTTGGAGACGATTTTTGTATGAATAAGTAATGTGAAACAGTTAACAGCTGGTGAGGTTTTGCACGCTTATGTACACGAGATATTACAAGGTATCGACATTTCTAACCGCTCATTTTCTATTATTTTCATAATTTCTAAAACGGCAAGTGTAAAGTATGATGTAGACAAAATGTTTGATTGTGTTTTATAAAATTTGAATAAATGATATAATTTTCATTTACATGCTGGTTTCTTCTTTATTATCTTACTGATTTTTTTTACAAAGCAAACTTCTGACCTGTATGTGTGTGTGTGTGTGTGTGTGTGTGTGTGTGTGTGTGTGTGTGCTTGTGGCTAGTTCATTCATCTATACATTTTGCTGCACTCTTGCAGGTTGGTTCATCATGTCACGGATTGTTATAAATATAATTTTTCAAACGAATTTTAAAGTATGTACATCGGTGCATCATCGATTAATTAGTTTGTCTCTTCACTAAGGATCATACGGGCCAGCATCCATCAGGAAAATCTCTGCGCATAAGGAGTAACGCATAGGAAAATTATGTAATTTGTGTCCGCATTAGGAAATCAAACTTTATCTAGCATCCGTCGAAAAAAAAACGCACTGGCAGTTGAAGATTTTCTTGAAAGCTACTAAAGTAGCTCAGGTAAAGTTTACGTAACCCTATAAATAAGCCTATAAATAAACGTGCTTTCGTACTTGCTGTCGTACATACCTACTTAATCACGGCTGTCTCAAGCATTTGAGAAACATTGACATGATCAGCAGAAAAATCTTGGCTAGAACATTATAGGTCTGCTTTTCCTCAGATCAATTACGCTTTGACAGGAATAAAGGAATTAAGCGAGTATAACAAAACTATCTATGCACTAAATACTTGGCAATGTCTTTTTCATACGGAGAACATAAAACATAACCGAATGAAAAAAACTCCGGTGGAAATAAAATTTAAGATACGCAAGGGAGTAAATCTACTTGCATTATTCGCTTTTCAAAGAGGTAATGTGTGTGTGTGTGTGTGTGTGTGTGTGTGTGTGTGTGTATGTGACGTCACTCAATTTGGCGGATTTAACCCCCTCCCACGCAGCCAGTCACATTTATTCCCCCCAAAAATCCGGCACCTCTCCTATATGACTTCACACAATTTTGGCGGAATTGTAGACCTTCCCCCACCCCCTCCGTCATATTTCGTCCAAAACAAAATAAAACACCCCTCATATATGACTTCACAACGCTTTACCTTTTTCATTTAACTCTTTTATTCCTGTCAACCTTACTTTATTTACACATATTACATTTTAAGTTACGCAATTTTTTATGAACAAATGGAAACACCATCTTAAAAAAATTCCAAAATAAATGTAAAATTACAAAGCGTCCGGATAGTCCCATGTTGGCCTGGCTATGAAGATCAAATACTAGTATCACCCTTGGGGATTCCGATTCAGGTAGATGTCCCCAAAGAAAAAGTTTAAGAAACGATGGAGGGGATTCAACGTTGAATGGAATACTTCATATTTTAGCGTCGAAATTCTGCTGACGGTAAGATTTCCACAATGCTAAATTTTGGTACAGAACGACCTCGTTACGCACCGACAAATGAGATTGGGGTAGGTGTGGGACAATTCTCGGTCTATATAACAATATAATAATTTGTTTTTATAGTAGCTGTAGTTGTGATTGTTGATGTTCTTATTAATTTCCTGAAAATGTGACGAGGAATGCCAGCTTCATCCAGGAGCCAATCTTGAACTCACACAGTTTACTCTGAACAACAAAGCAATTCGTCTGATCAGTAAACCCTAACTTACGTGGTGCTGCCCTATCAATTTCTCCTTTCTGTCTATCAATGTAAAAACGAATCAGTTTTTATTCTCCAATCTTGCTTCTTTTGAAAACACCGAAATAAAGCGTGATGGATTGTTCCTTTATTTATATTTGAACAATAAGCAACTAGCTTTCTTGATAATTAACTTAATTATGATTCAGGTATTTCTTTTTATCTTTCTCTACATCAAATAATACAAGTACTTCTATATTTTATTGATATAATTATTTGTCTCACTTTTATGATGATAACACGCATTTTTAAGGCATTTTATGGCCCTAACGTGCGCATACGCCGATGCTATCAAAACTTTCAGGGAAGATCACTACATACACAAAACGAAATCAATCATAATTTATCACAGATACCAAAATTTGTCACTAAAGCATCGCTAATATGCATATAGATAATTGTACAAAAATGCAACTCTTCCCCTACACGTGGCCTATTCGACACAGCGTAGAAAGCACTGTAGACGAACACATTGATGTATACATATGCACATGTCATATTCACCGTCACTGAGCAAGTTGCTATCTACTTATGTTAACATTCAAGATTAGTGACAATCGTAACATCCAACATAGCTGTAAGGACTATCTTCTTCTAAGTATGCAACTGATCACATATCCCACGTAATCAGCCCGTAATTATCTTATAATATGTGATTTTCTTCTATTGAACCACAATCTTTTATGATGGGAAGTGCCTTTTCACACACTGGCCAAAAAACATCCTACAAGTAAAATAGTTACAAGAAAAATCAACATATTGCCAATTTGCGCGTAAACATTTGCCACTTACTATACATGATGTATGACTGTACCACACACACCGACCCTATGAAGCATATTCACATTACCAATGGACCTTTAGCTACACAGGCAGATGAAGCGTAAATGAGACATGATATCATTGATGAAAATAGATCCATGTCTGGTGTACTGTCCTTTTTACATCTTTTCCAATTATATTAAATCCTACTCTCACACAGTTCTATTTCCACGGCTAGATACAACATTATTTTATTGGAGTCATCTTCTCTTGTCTGAAGTTGTGAAAGATAATCTAATAATGGAGTATAATTATGAAGTATTAGTTTGCTTTAAAAACAAAAACAGCTCATGCATATCTGTATATGATATTTCATACCTAACTGAAAGGACCCTCTAAAATCCTTTAATAATGGTACCTTCCCATCATGACTCATGACTAAATACACAAAAGGTGGTCAAACTATTTTGAAAATGTCAATGGGATCGAGCTTTTTGTTAAAGAGAATCTAGTCTCCTCCCAGGTAACCAAGCGAAGAAGTCAGTAATAATAATATTTATCGTTCACTTAATACCATATAGACATGCTAACTACCAATCTGAAGTAACGGACAAACAGACATACATACATACATACATACATACATACATACATACATACATACATACATACATACATACATATAGAAGAACAGACAGAATTTTTAACAATGTAGGTGAAGCTGGCTAGGATAATTAAGAGTTCGCTTTCAAAACCGAGGCACAGTTACATCGAGAACTTTACAATGATAAGACCAGAATGAAACGTCCACATACTATAATTTGTCTTCCTTCCTTCGTGTTTAAACAGACTGGTTTCGTGCTATATAAGGTTCATACGCCTTAAACGATGACTTTCTCATTTACAATTCAGTTCAATAGTTTATTATAATAAACATGTACATGACTATGGAATATACATCACAAATACGGTATTACAAAAACAGTGTGGTTATCCAATTCTATATGTACAGCTTTAACAGAAACTCAAAACTGTAATCGTCAAGAGCTGTAAAGGAGAGGATGGACAAATATTTACAATTTTTGCAATAAATTACTTTAGAAATAATAATATATCTCTTAGTTTAGTCGCCTCATAAACAAATTTCTCTAGTGAACGTGTTTTCATTTTCTTATTACTCAATGTACGTGTGCATTTATGGTTTGTTCCAAAAGTGGTTTCAGATTAGGTTTACATTCAATCTAGTATATACAGGACATAGTAAAGGAAAATGATATTCATCTTCCGAACATTGTTGCCACAGAGTATGCAATATCTTCCAGTTCTATCAATTATATTGCTTTCATATCTCCAAAATTTCTATTCTCAGATATTTGGAAGACACTAGGAGTTTTGTCAAAAGCTGGTCGATGTTTATGGTTACGCAAGCATTTGAAATAATCTTCGATGCAGATTTTATATCTATCTATCTATCTATCTATATATATATATATATATATATATATATATATATATATATATATATATATATATATATATATATATATATACTATATATATATATATATATATATACTGCTTGTTGGAATTTTGTAATTTATTTTTCCAGTCTGATAAAAAAGCATACCTCGATGACATATACATACATTTATTTATATATTTATTTTTTAGGTAGGTATTAAATCGGTCAGTTATATTTCCAGGGCAATATTTGAGGCATATCAATCGTAACAGTGACCAAAGAACGGCTGATGAAGAACAAACGAACGAAGAACAAAATAATACTAATAGTAATCATAGACCATAAACCATCACCATAGTTACAGAAACTTAAATCATTAAAGTATTAATTATTAACTAAAATTTTAACATAACTTTTCGGGCCACCTGGAATTACATATAATAAAATGACAGTAAGTCATGAATGTATTTAAAGTTAATTTTATAAAGAAATATCTATAATTTGTAGCCGATAACAGCAATGTCCGGCGTTGAACTTTAAACAGATTTTTTAAACAGTTGTTTTAAGCCAGAGAGCGTAAAACTAGGGAATAGTATACTGAAGTAGTTCAGAGTTTACCTTCTAGATCAAGACTGGGGGATTTGTGGTTTTCAATCACACTAATTTCTTGCTCTTTTAAGCTCGACCTATGGGTCGGAGTGATCGATACGACGCCTTGAAACAAACTGACTTTCACTTAGCAAAGACTCGTAGTTGATCGATGGTGATAGTATCTAATAAGACCTTTCTCTTAAGTTTAGATGACGTCATGATAAGAAGTTGAATAAATGTGCGTGCTTCTTCACCAACTTCCTTGAGTCACCGTCTCGGTACAACACTTCCTCTTGTAGATTCTTATGCACAGAGAGCATGGGATCTCAATGGTACTCTCAAATTTTCATTCAATATTTAGCATACGCATACGGTAACATTTCGATCAGAAACTCGTTCTAAGGATTTTAATAGTATCTTGTCTGGCTTCTACTAGCACGCTAGCACTTCCAGGAAACAATTGACTGTCCAGAGTTGCAATCTGAGAAGTGTCCGTCAGCATCTTGAATAGCATTCTAAGTATTATTTGTCGAAAGCGATGGTTCTGGCCGATTTGCTTCGATCGTGAAGATTTTGTGTGAAAAAAATTTACGTTGAATCGTCGACAATGACAACCTTCAGCAAACAACAATTCAAAATCTGTATGATCCATCCAGTTCGTCCAAAACGATAAGACCTGTTCCATCATCAAACTTCTTTATTTCTGAATGAGAGGGCAAGCCGTCATCTTTTGATGTAACAATGGAAGTATTTGATAAATTCTTTGCGATCACGTGATGTGCAAAATAATAATGACGTCATCATATATCATTATCAGGCCTTAATATCACCATATGAAAGGAAGCCTGAAAATTACAAGTAACCTAAGATGTTACGAATGTCACATGAGTGAGTCTTATAACGTAGCTGTGTTTTGACTTAATACCTATTTGCTTATTTTTATATCGATCGATAGATAGAAAGATATATAGATATATATGAAAGATAAAGTGACATGTAGCAGTACAAAACTGGTGCGAAATTAGTCAATGCCCTTTCGGAATCTTACGATTCCATTCTTAAGTGCACAAACGTACATGGTGATATGTAGATTTATGTAAGTCAGAAAGGAGCAAGTACATTCCAAAAAGCTCATGAGCTGGTTTGACATCAGTTTAACGCTAGTTTTGTAAAATTGTTTCGTTTCATATATACGATTCTTCCTGATCAAAATAAATTATCCAGGCAATCTGGAAAAACTGTTATTTGCAGTGTGACTTCAGGCCCTGCCCTAGGATGTGCGGGGCCCAAGGCAGCAAGCGATGAGCGCGGGGCCCCAAGGAAAAAACTGCATTGCGGAGAAGCGCGGGGCCCAAGACGGTTGCCTCGTTCTTCTTGCCCAAGGGCTGGGTTTGTTTGACTTCTAATATATTCAAAACGATATGCACAAAAAACCAGGGCATTTAGTACCTTCAAACTAATGCTAACATTGGACATTGGAGAGTTTCTCATATTCTCATACTTGCTTCACTGTGCTTTGTCATGTTCGTTCTCTCTCTCTCTCTCTCTCTCTCTCTCTCTCTCTCTCTCTCTCTCTCTCTCTCTATATCTCTCTCTTATATATATATATATATATATATATATATATATATATATATATATATATATATATATATATATATATATCACCAAACTTCTCAAATCAGATATTTGAATAAATTTAATATTGTTATGGAATATTGATATATTGGACCAGCCATATGTTTGTCTTTTAATGTAGCCAACATATAGAATGTTCTGTGATAAAAAGATTTCGGTATTCAATAGTATGGAATTTGTTTTAACGGAACGTTTCCTTCGCATATTGTCTTTAAATGGAACTCGCTATTTAATTTATTAGATGTAGGTTACAGTCGCTGTAAGCAATACAGTCTACATGGGTCTGTGCGTACTACTAAATCTTCAGTGCATAATCGAAAGCACTGTGAAAATCATTATCTTCACAAAATTAAATCTTCTACATATATCGTCTCGTCTTTAATTTTTTTACTAAAAGTAAACATGTCTGATTTTTCTTCCCGTTTCGTGCCCTGAAACAAGTGGAGTAAAATATAATTTACGATTTACATGCTGACTTTCTTCGCGAAGTTTATAAATCTAGAAAAATCGCGCAATTGATATAAGGTGATTTAGCTTCGTCGCGCGACTGAAATGTACGCGACTGAAATGTACGCGAAAGTTTTGCCTGTAAAACACAGACACCTTAAATACCTTTTACTCTTTTATTTTTTTTAAATATCAGTTTGTTGTAATGATGATGAAAATGCGGCTGTTTAAGGTGGGTGTTTTTCTTAACAGAAGTCTGGGCCTTTATTTTGAAAGCTTTTTGTTTAATTACAATTCCTTCAATCAGATAACAATAGAGAGAATTAGATAATGAAGGAAAAAGAATATACAAGTTTTAACGAACGCCTAAGTTACTCTACGATAGACCAAGAGGGCAAAAGCTGCTTGATTTACGAAAAGGTAATCCACCTGAGTTTTGGAATATTTTTAAATGCCCGAAACTTATTAATATTCATTCGAATTATTGATATAACTTCTCTGAACATTTTACGAATCTCGCAACATACTTATCATAACATAATACTGGTCAGTTTGAGCACAATTTAAACATACAAGACGATTGTATAACTGAGAATAATCTAAGCAAACCCATAGTTGCAGAGTTGGATGCTCCAAGTACAGTTCAAGAATTCAGCTCAGCTGTATATGTTTCAGCTTCTATCACAGTGTATGGTGAAACATTTTAATTTGATATTCAGCAGCGGTATTTATTCTTCAAGTTGGAGCACAGGTCTCATTATATCAATTATTAAAAAAGGTGATGCATCCGCTTTTCTGTGCTTTATTTATTTTAAAAAGGCAATTTATTATATGGAAAGGACGAGTCTGTGGCATAAAGTAGTAAAATGAGGTGTGACTGGGATAATGTTAACAATAATAAAATCTATTTATAGTTCAGTAGTCATTTGTAAAGCACTTAAGCACGCACACAAACTATTTCGGTTGTTCACTTGGGCTTTTTTTTTCGAGGAGAAAGCCTGTCTCCACTTCCGTTTTCTCGTTATAAAAATAATCTGAAAATTGCATTACAATCAAATATACAGGCGGGTGTGATTTCACAAGAAATTTCTTTATATCTTCTAGTATTTGCTGATGATACGGCGATATTATCAGAGACAACAGATGGTCTACAAGCATCATTAGATAAGTTACATGCGTACTGTATAAGATGGAATATATTTGTAAATATTGATAAAATAAAGGTTTGGATTTGTAACAAAAGAGTTAGAAGAATCGACGTTTCATTTAAATACGGAAACCTATTTCTTGACATTGTGGATAGTTATAATTATTTATGATTCGTTTTACCAACAGATGCTCCTTTCGATGTGCAACAGAAACTGTTACTGGAAAAGGAATGAACGTCCTACTGAATAATTCTAACAATCTACAATGTCCACTAAATATAATGTGTGATTTATTTGTTTCTTTTGTATCTCCAGTTTTGTCTTATTGCTGTGAAGTTGGGGGATTTTAGAAACCAAACAATATAGAACGGATACATAGAAAATATTGCACGTGATTTGTTGATGTTAAACTTTCTACCAAGAATATGCTTGTAAATGGAGAGTTGGGCCGATAACCAATTTATTTATATAATAGATATGTGCACATCATTAAGTGCTGGCTCAAATTGCTACACACAAAGGTTATATTCTTAAAAATAAAAAATAAAATACTCACCGACTGCGAAAGAAAAACATTATAAAAATTAGGTTTCTAATGTGATAACTATAATATTGATAGCAGGATTTCGAGAAGTCTCGTATGACCCTAATTCAGTCCACATATCTTTCTTTTTATCGCTTTATAACCGGAAGACTAAAGAACATGTTTTATTTTGATTGGCGTTCATCAGTTTCTATCGAAAACTTCATACATGTATAAAGATGTACGATATATGTTCGAAACAGCTTCTTATCTTAAAACTATTGCTAATGCCAGACACAGAAAGGTTTTAAGTGTGTGTGTGCGTGTGTATATGTGTGTGATTTGGATTTATAACATAGCTTTAAATCATTTTCAGTGATGTCTAGTACTAGTGCATCATACCGCAGACATGTAGCTTTATATCCCACCCAGTCACAGTCACATTATCCTGACGCCAGACCAACCAGTCCTAACACTAACCTCTTAATGCTGAGCGCCTAGCGAGGCAGCTGTTAGTGCCATTTTTAAAAGTCTTTGGTATGACTCGGCAGGGGTTCGAACACGCGACATCCCGCATTCGAAGCGGACGCTCTAACCACTAAGCCACCGGAGCGGTTGAAAGGTTTTAAGTAAATTAAGCGTTTCATCACAACAGTTAAATATCGAAGACTGGTAGAGAGGTTGGAAACGAACGACATAAAATAATATGTGAATATTATATAAATAAAGTGGTCGAAGATGAATAGCGTTTCATCTTAATCCGTCCTTCATACCACTCGCTTAGAAAATCTTATATTAATCCTCATTATTACATAAACAAAGCATGTATAAACTACTACAATTACTCCAAAATGAAGATTTTACTACTGCAAAATACCTATAGGTAAATATTTGAATAATGATTCTCTCTCTCTCTCCCTCCTTCCCCTCCCCCCCCACCTCTGCGAGGATTTATGTGCACACAGTTTATTTTTATCACCATTATTCATTCATTTATGCAATAGTGCATTGTGCATAAATTATGTCTTATTAACTATGTGCTATTTTTTGCAATCAATAAAATTCTGTTCTGCACTTATTCTGAAACACGGATGTCGTTATTTGCTTACGTGATGTTAGTCAAATATTATTGAAGGGTTTCATACGCATGTAAATTATTTACTCAAATTTGTGGCGCACTCTGCATAAATGACTGAGACCTTCAACTCGATCAACATAGGAAAGCCCTGTCATGCCTCATGTTCCACGAATGCCATTCCCCCAAAATAGATTCGGTATTTACAAACTTCCCGGTGTTTTTTAATCACTTACTCCATATTCATAACACCAGAGGTAATAGTAGTGTCCTCTCATGGTACACAGCATAAGGGGCGATTTAAAGGAAGCTAAAAGAACGTTTCGGAGATTACAGCTAAGACGTTCGGAGTATTAGCGTGACAAGTTTGTAAACTTTGGATAGACATTTGGTGACCCCCAAGAAAGTCACTACAACATGGAGTGGAAGATTCCAGTGATTTGCTTCCTGTGGATCATGATCTGTCTGGATAAGGATAGTACGTTGAAGGAACGGAAATTACATAAGACATCTCTCTCTCTCTCTCTCTCTCTCTCTCTCTCTCTCTCTCTCTCTCTCTCTCTCTCTCTCTCACACACACACACACACACACACACACACACATACACACACAGACAGACAGACACACAGACAGACAGACACACATATACCTAGTTTACCATATTTGTTCAGGAATGATATTTGGAATTCCCAACAATACCAAACCTGTATAATCTTTTCTTTTCCAAGAGACAGTTCGAAGTTTTAATGCGAGATCAAGATATAATGGTACCATTTTCTTAGCAGGATGTTTGTAGCTGAAAGAAATAAATCTACGTATATTTGGGTTAATGAGAGATTTACATTTACAGTTATGTGCTGTCAACCCTGTACTGTAAACCATCACCATGTGAAGGTCATCATCTGTCTGTCTGTCTGTCTCTTTGTACAAGGCGCGTGCGCGCGCGCGTGCGTGTGTGTGTGTGTGTGTGTGTGTGTGTGTGTGTGTGTGTGTGTGTGTGTGTGTGTGTGTGTGATTTGCTGATTGTGACCATCTGCTCATATTGAGCAGTGATCAACAGAATTGAAATCAAATTCAGATGTTTCCGTACATATCTGTAAAGTTTACATAAATTTATGCATTTCTATTATTTTACAATTTTAAGTTCCGATTTCATTTCATCGGTCTAGGTAAAGGAACTTATATATGGCCGGTTGCCTTTACTAGAATTCGAAGATGTTTCAGCTCTTGTGCTTGTTTTAACTCTTCTTCCGATATTCAACTCTCGATTTGCCCATCTACCTGATAAAGGTATTAGTAAAGAATAGAAAGTGTGTGTGTGTGTGTGTGTGTGTGTGTGTGTGTGTGTGTGTGTGTGTGTGTGTGTGTGTGTGTGTGTGTGTGTGTGTGACTTGCTCATTGTGACCATTTTTGGCAATGGAAGTATAGTCTTTAGTAACATGATTTTCAAAATTAGCTTAAGACCGCCCTCACTCTTGTGCGAAAGAAAACCTATTGTTCTATATCAATCAAGTATGGAAAAGCATGTGGGTCCAGATTACACATATTATCAGTCTTATCTTTATTGGTTGAAGAGATACTGATAGTCAATAACCAAAGCTCTAAATGCAACTTTCATGGATTTCTGCTTCTGAAGCGAATTTTCCAATGTAGATTAATCTATTCAATTATGGCTCCGTTGAGGAATGGTGTAATCAGGGTCTTGGGCGATACACCGTCTTACTCGCTTATAAGACGAATCCAACTGCAAAGTGCAGAGACCCAGATCTGCCGGCGCATAATGCGCCGGCAGATCCGGGTCTCTGCAGTTCGTTAGGAGTAACCAGTAGAACAACTAGCATAGATCCCGATCTGCAGGAGCATTATACTACAACATACCAGGATCTTTATTGTTTGCAGTTTGACTCGGCTTATAAGCGAGTACGGATGGTATACAATGTCCTTAAGTTTCTGATAATGAGATGTAGAAAAACTAATAGGATGAACATTATGGAGCGCGTGTAACATCAGGCTTAATCGGGTAGTATTCCTTTTCTGGAGGGGGTGTAAAATCAGGTATAATCAGGTAGTATTCCTTTTCTGCAGGGCTTGTGACATCAGGCTAAATCAGATAGTATTCCCTTTCTTGAGGTAGTGTTGTTGTTGTTGTTGTTGTTGTTGTGGGGCTTAACGCCATTTTTCAGCACACGATAGACTATACATGGCGGCCAGTATTAATGGTGGAGGAAGAAACCGGGAAATCCGCGGAAAGAACCACCGACCCACGAGAAGCCACTGGCAAGCTTTCTCACATATCCACATTCGCCGAATCTTAGACTCGAACCGACGCAGACAGAGGTGAGATGGCAGTGATCCGTAACGGAGAGCGCTTTAGACCACTCGGCCACTCGGGGCCCCTGAGGTAGTGTAACATCGGGCTTAATCAGGTAGTATTCCTCTTCTGGAGAGGAGGGGTGTTAGTACAGTGATTGACAGATCAAAACCATAAAAATTCGATCTGAGAGAAAACAGAATGACTCCTAACATTATTTTTCTAATTACGTGGATACTCGCTACTAAAACAAACACTCATGTGTGGTAGTATGAGTGATGGCTGACTTGACGAGGCAGGGATTATATCTTTACCTGGGTAGGTTTCATTAACATTGACTTTATTTTTTAAATTAAATTCCCTTATTTATTCAGACAGCCAATTTTTGCTCTGTTCCGGTTCATCCTGTTTTGATCACCTCTCTCAGTCTACCTATCTATATCTGTCTACCTGAATATTTGCTATTTCTTTTGCAGAAATTACAAACGGATATGTATTCCTTTTTTCGAATGGTTCCGATTACATGAACATTGGGGATTCCCTTGAATTGACCTGTGATGCCTATGAAGGATGGAAATCGGATGATGTTCGTTTTTATCGAAGCCCATATACAACGTATTCCATCGATATCTTCAACACATCCTCATGTATCTGGATGCAGTCGGATTTACAACACCGCTACACTGTGACTTGTAAAGAAGAAAGAGTATTTAAAGTGGTTCAGCATAACATCCAAATTGAAGACCATCAAACCAGGTGGATTTGTGAGCGTTCCGGAATTAGTAATTTTTTTGACGTATCAGTTGGAGGTAAGCATCTTCCTATTACTACTACTACAACTAGAATTGTTGTTACTACAATAGTTTATATTTGTCTGATCCATCCATCCATCCATCCATCCATCCATCGAGAAAGTCGTTCATCGCGTCTGCACAATCTGCTTGTATGAGTGAAAAGTATGAGCAATAGGTTGGGTTCATGTGATGTGTGTGGTTTTTTTTACTACCTTTCAATAACTTTCCACGATCTTCTAAGTCATCCCAATGGAACAAATGTATGGATAAAATTAATTAATTAAATTATGTCAAAAGCGCATATTGACAAAAATAGCATGATTTTTGTAAGTGTACTGGCAATGATACATGCAAGATAAATCCTCCTTATATGGCCCAGTGTATGTTGTAAGAAATTGCTATTCCTCCGAATAATACACCCGACACCAAAGATGTTGGACACATATTCACAGGCGAGGCTAATCTACTTATATGAGGGGAGGTAAATCATTCTTTTCTAAACAAATATAGTTGGCAGTAGGTATGAATGGGCAGAGCTAGACCAGTCAACTTGGTAACACCGGTTTAAACATCTTCGTGTACCATATACTCTAGGCCACTTGGAAATTTCTAAACCCCAACCAACCAGTGTAACAAAAGATATAGGCACTATACTTTCTCGAAAACGTAGTTGATTTGGAAATGTCATGGCAAACAAGTCATCAGCATTTGAAATACTTGCAAGGACGATTGATATTTAAATATGATACCATAAGCACAAGTTCATGTCGTCACATCTGGCTATTAAAATTGCCATTTTGTGCTAAAATTAAAGCCATACGCGATAACCAATTTCGTAATTGATTAGAATATAAAGATATGCATTTATAACTTATTACTAGAATATCGGTTTGTTTGTTGCAATATTTCAACTTCCTAAACATGAGAGTTCTATTAAACCTGTCCACTAATGGTGCATTTTTGTTTTGAGCAGATTGCAGAGCACTTGATGTTTTCCTTCCCAACAAATTCTTAATTATTTTTTTTAGTATTTAAAAGTCTATTTCCTCACCAAACTGTATTTTTTCAAGCTTTCTCTCCTTGAGGATTTATCCAACAGAATCATGCATGATATCTCCCTTTTTGGTTTAACTCTCTCATCTCAGGCATATTTGTAAAAAAAGTATATCACTCTGAAGATGTAGCTTTCATCCATCGTTATATGATTCATATCCGTGCATGTCAACAATGTCTGCCTGCCACTGGTCATCTACTTGGCTAGACCCTTCTGTAAGGAAATCATTTTCTACTTTGCTTTTCCGATGTATCGGCAGATAACCATTCTTTCAATTCAGCATAATTTATTTATTTTGTCTTGTTTACATTGTTCCGCCATACAATTAATATTTGTATAAGCTTCTGTACCTTCAAGATCTGACTAAGTATTAAGATCCTGACCTTGAAATGTGTCTTTAGTGCATATGAAAATATAAATATATGTACTTTTTGCTTCTACCTCACACTTTCATAAGGGACTGTCTGTCAGGTGATTGTCATAATGATCTTTTTTGAGGTCACTAGAATCGAACCCTGTTGCACCAAGTTTAAAGTACTGAACGGTAGATTCGGCGTTTTTAAAACAACATTCTGTATTCTGTCGGAAAGATAGTTATGATACAATTAATCAGATCTGATTATTCCATAGTTTTTTAGTTTATGGATAGGACCTTTATGCCAGACTCGGTCGAATGCCTTCGATAGATAACATAATATTACACAAGTCTACTCCATGGTCGATGCTTCACAAATACTATGATACACATCTATCAGTTGGTACAGGCTTGAGAGATTTGGAAGAAAGTCCAATCGAAATTTGTAAATAAGATCATATCCATGTAAAATAATTGTTTACATTTTTGAATATAGCCCTTTGTATGATTTTGCTTGCACAGCTAGTAAAGAAATGGATCTGTAATTGATGGAATCACTTATGCTATCTTTTTTTTTATTGGTAACACTGCCTCTTTTTCAAAAGAATAGGGAAACATTCTCTTTAAACAATTTGATGAATAAAATACATGGAGGTCTTTCAGTAACATACTAACTGGGAGAGGGGGGCGGACGGGACGGTTGCCCCGTGCGCCAGTGGTCTTGGGGCGCCAAAACCCCTTTGGGAAATTGTCATCGTCCCGGGCGCCATTTATCCTTAGTACGCCCACTAAGGTCTTATAACTGCTTGTGCTGCACCCTTTCGAATATTGTGCCTTATCAGAGTCACAAACTTATTTTCGAGGAATTGTTTCTTATAACGTCTAGAATTTTCTGCTCTCTGTTACAATGCTGGTCAATTTGTTCCTTGTGCGAAGTGGTAAATCCGGAAGTGCAACATTGGTACCGCTCAAACAGCCGACCTCTCTAAATCGGATCTGGTTTGGTCTGGTGTTTAACGGCACAGCAACATGAGTAGGTTATTTACTGCCAAGGCAACTGGAGTAAAGTGCCTTGCTCTAGAACACACCGCAGCAGCTGACCCAGGCTGGTCCGATGGTAGGATTCGAATCCGCGCCCTTTCTGTCGTAGTAGTGGTACATTACATATTTTTGTTTTAAATATGTTTCGGGTGAGCCTCCAAAAATATTTTTAGTTTTTTCTGAGAGTGTCAAAATTTTCGTAACATTTAAAATCATTTCCTTTACAATTTTTTATTGTTTACTTTATTTTGAATTTTTTAAAATATATTTAGGCCAGTCCATTTCATTGTTTCTTTTGATCGCTTTCTTTCTCAACCAATCTCTGTTTCTAGTGTTTGATATCGGAGAACTGAGTAAAATTTGTAATTAAAGAATTAAGCCTCTGAAAGTCGCATCTTTAAAAAGCTACAATTTCCGTTTAACACAAGAATTTGGTTTGTAACATAGTTTGGTAATTAAATAAATTCCCTGTGGTCACTTAGTGACATGTCAGTAGACATAGTTTGGTCGTTAAATAAGTTCCCGGTGGTACTTAGTGACATGTCAGTAGACATAGTTTGGTCATTAAATAAGTTTCCGGTGGTCACTTAGTGACATGTAAGTAGACGTAGTTTGGTCATTAAATAAGTTTCCGGTGGTCACTTAGAGACATGTCAGTAGACATAGTTTGGTCGTTAAATAAGTTTCCAGTGGTCACTTTACTTAAAATTGTAGCATTAATATTAGCTTCTAAAAGATCATGTATTATCAGCTTGAATAAGTAGTTTTTATTTTATAAGCTTACATGTATACATGACCAGTATCATCTCTAGTTTTATTCAAACGTTCAGTGAAATTAAGATCAATCCTTCGTAGAGATAGTCAGATAACAAAGTTACAAGGGGATTTACGACACTATTAGATCATAATAAAGAATAGAAAGCATCAAACCACCTCGATGTTCTAAAGAGTCTTAAACCGCGAGTCTTGCTCTGCCACCATGTATGTTCCTCTATTCCTTCTCCATGCCGTACTGTTTAAACACTCTAGACGTAGGGGTTGGTGCTGTTTATCTCCATGTTGTCATCATTTAAAGTAATCTGAAAATCTTCATCTTTTCTAAACCATTCTATAATATCATTTTCGATATTAGAAATCAACATAAAGGCTACAGAACAATATTCCAATTTTCGTCTGATTCAGGTAATGTATGCATAGTTGATAATTTTAACAGAATTCAGCTTTTACCTAGAAAACATACTGCTTAATTTAGACATGAATTACAGCAGCAGGAAGGGTGAACAGACAACTTTGTACGAGACCTTATTTTACAAAATAAAGGTTCCTACAGGGGCTGAAAAATAAGGTCAATAATGATAAACCGAACCCTCCTAACAATATTATTACCGTATAGTTTGAAAAAACGGATAATAAATCATTTTAGTTAGTTCATTTTTGTTACTATTTTTGACATTTTTGTTTTTTGTGTTATAGTGTGTTTAGTTTACTTACCGGGTCACTCAATTTTTGTCATTCACCCTTCCTGCTGCTATGAATTTATCCAGATCAACTATTGCATGTATATATACAGTGTGAAGTGAGTCATACATAATATATGTACTGAGATAGGTATGCGTACCGATTTTTCAAGGACGTGTGACGTAGTAGTTCAAACAATAGTTGTGTTTATCGATAGTCCAGGTATTTGTGTGCAGTTTATTTCCGTGCTTTAATTTTAAATATAATACATTTTAATCGGTTCATACATATAATGGCAAAATATCTTAATAAAATTATAAATATTTATTTATTTGTAAAATCAGATATCAAATGCTATTGCACAATAATCACATATAATAATTTCTAAAACATATATTTGTAGTCGAGTTCGTTAGCTCAATGTTAAAGTTGTTGGAAACTTTAATACTGATGTTTGCGGTTCGCCCCCAGATCTCGCCGAGATGGGTTTGGGTCCCCGGGTCGCCCACGTCTTTTAATAAGTGGGGGGGGGGGGGCATCCCCTGAGATTTCGATAAACCACCACATATCTCGTGGTCGGATTCCATTTTGGATTCTACCCCGGGGTTTCTTGGGGGTTTTATCGAAATCGCAATGCCTAGACAGCCTTCTGAATTGCTAATATTTCACTTTCGTCGATTAGAAATTCGCCGGGAGGTGTGTCTATGCAATACCCCCCCTAAAATAATCAGTAGCATGCCTTGAGCTCTCTGCCCCATGGAAGAACCCCAAATAAACATCCAGAAAGGGTGTTAGCCAAAAGAAACAGAACATGGGTGTGCCGCATAATAGTCATAAGAGAGAGAATGACAATGTAAGGACCCCATGAAAGTCACACAGGCTATCGAGGGGCTCCATTGAAGGGTAACCGCTAGGATCTACTGATTATTTTTGTTTTTTTAAAATACAGACAAACATGCATACATACAGACATACATAGAAAGGGGAAATAATTCTCTAGCAGAGGAGGAGCAGAGTTATCGCGCTTTATTAAGTATTTTTTGTGATTTCAAATTCAATTAAATATCTATTATAAATATTATTTAATAATGAATATTGGAGAACCACACTCAGCTAGATTAGCACGAGAAAGACTAGAAGCAATTAGAAAATATTTACCTGTTCGTGATGCTGTCAAGCAACAATTACAAAAACGACAAGAATCTCATGTTGAATTTGAGGAGGATACAAAACAATTATTTAAACCTATCACTGAGACCACTAAAGGTATTCAACCTGTGTTAGAGAAAACCTCTGAAGAAACTGGAAAAATAGTAAAAAGAACAAAACAGACAAAAAAGATTCTTAGAGAACTTCCAGCCGAAATAGCTGCTGCGATGCCAGTCCCGGAAATACCTGAAGATGCAGACCAGGTAGAAGAAGGTGCTGAAGCACTATCTCCTGAACCAAAATCAACAGTTAAATTGATAGATAAATTTAATGAAGAAACTGTTAAGGTAATTAAAAAACTTAACATACAAAAAATAGCTGAATTTGCTTTGGGTAGTTTTAGTCAAATAGGTAAATTAATGAAATCTGAATACGCTAAAGATATTAGAAATCGTGAACAATGGCAAAAATCATTATATCGCATAAAAATGAATGTTGAACAAACTAGAGTTGATGATCCACTATATCAGGATTATGTTAGTGAAATTAATAAATTAATCAAATTAGAAAAGGAGAAAAAACAAAGTAAAAAACCTTCAAAACAAACAACACCAAAACCATCTGAGCAATTATTTCGTGATTATCCAGGATCACCAAAATCACAAATACCAGTTCTATCTCATACACCAAAGAAAACAACATCATCGAAACCAAGTGAAGAGGAAGAAGAAGAATTTCAAGACGCTCTCGGTGTAATTGGAAGTGGTTTAGGAAGTGGTTTTATTACTTGTCCCAATAATATCCTTGCTGATGTCGATCGATTAGAAATTCTCATTGGAGGAAAACGAGCTGGTAATAATTCCCCAGAAATTATTAATGAAGCAGCTGATATTTGCAGACGATTATTTACCGGTGGTATCATGGACGTTGATGTTTATCAGTCTCTTATTAATGAAATTGCCGATGACTACTACAGCGACTGAGTATGTAATTAAATACAATTACTATAATAAAATGATCGTACATAGTACTCAACGTGGACCAACTATGGCCAGGGTAATAAATTCTCGATTACCAGTATATAAAACGACATACGGAAATGGACTAGGTGATGTTGTTCAGGGTCTATTTAGAAGGATAGCCCCAAAAGCAATACCGATTGCAAAGCAACTGGGAATGAAAGCTATTGATGTTGTTCGTGAAAAAGGTATTGGTGCTGTTGGTAATGTTGCTGGTAAAGCAACTTCAGCGATTAAAGATAGATTAACACGATTAATACGCAGACCTGCGGTCCGACCTCAACCAGTAAAATTACCTAGTACAGAAGTAATGCCTGCAAATGTCAGTAAAATAATAAATCAAGTTGCTAATCAAAAACTAGCAGAGTTGGCTGATGTGCCTTTATCAGAAAAAGAAAAAATATAACCTCTAGTCTGATAGCAGGAAGTGGTCTCACTTCCCGAAGTAATCTTCGTTTTAGACGATAATAAATATAATAAAGATGTTCAAACGTATATCTGATCCCGCATTTGACATGGACGCACCAGTACTTAAAGATGAGTCTGTGCGTGATTATCAATTTTATTCTTACGACGCACGAATTCCAGATCAACGTGGACGAATTGAACTACAGGTTCAGGATACAAGTAGATATTTCTTACCCGCTGAAGCATTTATTGAAGTAGAAGGTGAAATTTTAAATATTGCTAAACCTGCAGCACCAGCAGCATATGGAGACGATGTTAATGTCGGTTTTGTTAATAATGGTATTATGGCATTATTTGACAGTGCAACGTACATGATTGACGGAAAAAATATTGAATCTATTCAGAAAGATGTTGATGTTGCAACAACAATACTTGGTCTTGCAAGATACAGTGATGATTATTCAAGATCAGCTGGTCCATCAATGATGTTTGCAAAAGATACAACTGATTCTCCAGAGTATCGACAATATGAAATAGGACAACCAAGAAATTTTGCTAGAAACGCCAATGTGGATGTACAAAGTATGATTATTAATGTAGATCCAGATTTCAAGGATTTAGATCACGTCGAGCAATGTTGCGTGGTGGAAGAAGAGCATTTTCCTGTGTGATTCCACTATCACATATATTTGGATTTTGCAGAAATGTCAGAAAAGTCATTTTCGGAGCTAAGCATACAGTTGTACTTGTACGAAAAGCAACTGACAACGATGCATTATGGAGACTCGCTGGTGATGCTGGCAAAGTAATTCTTACAAAACTTTCATTGTGGATGCCGGTGATGACCCCATCAATAACTGAAGAAGATCGTCTACTCTCTTTTATGAATCAAGGTGGTAAATCAGCATTATCGTGGTTAACAATGACCACAGATGCTATCCAGAGTAATATTAATGGTTTATTTACGTGGCAAATAGCATCACAACAGGGTGTTTCTGCACCACGACATATATTTATTGCATTTCAAGATGCTGCACGGGTGGATGATCAAACACGTAGTATTATGATATTTGATAATCTTGGTGTTTCCGGAGTTTCCTTAAGAATAAATGGACATCAAGAACCATCCGAGGATATTTTACTGAATTTCGATCAAAATCATGTAGCACGTGTATATCACCGTCTAATGACGTTCATGGGACGTGATCAAAATGTTGATACTGGTTTACAAATATCACAATTGGATTTTACAACATTATACCCAATTTATTATTTTTCGCTCGAACATTTAGATTTAACCAGACAATCTGTAGTCGATATACATTTTCGAGCTCATGTTAATAGAGATATTGGAGCTATTGCCAATTACAGGGCAATTGCTGTCATACTCAGCGATAAATCGATGTTACTTGAGGGTGCTGGTGGACGAATGAGAGTCGTTGATGCTCCAGTAGAAAACATGTAATTAGATTATTTATGAATATTATAATGTCGTATAATAATGTTAGTGTTAGTCTGACTCCTGGTCAGATTAAAAGGATACAATCAGCATCAAAAAATAATTGCGGATTAAAAATATTGCTAAAGAAAGATCAGATGAGCGGCTCAAATAAATTATCTCTTACAGAACGTCAGCTCGGGTATTTCAATGAAGCAAAAAAATCAAATAAAGGTATAAAACTTAATCTTTCTGCGGGTGCCATTAAAGATATTATTAAGACGGGTGGTATATTTCCACTTCTTGCTGCTATACCAGCATTAATTGCCGCTGCAGCCCCAGCTGTTGCAAAGGCAGCTGCATTAGGTGCTGTTCGAACTGCTGCTGGAATGGCATTAAAGAAAGCAACCGGACAGGGAATCAAAAAAAAGGGAAGAGGTCTAAGATTACCAGGGACCCCACACTGGTACGGAAAAGGCCTAAGATTACCAGGGACAATTTACTAATATCTCCTATGTCCAATTTTGATTTACTAGATGCTGCTAAAAAATTAAAAATAAAAAATTTTAGAGGTGTTTTTATGCGCGATCAATTACCAAAACAGCCAAACAATATTGAAACAGGTATTATTAATCTCGATAAAAATTCTGGTCCAGGCACGCATTGGGTCGGATATGCAATTGATCCACGTGGAATTATTTATTTTGATTCATATGGACTAGCTCCACCAAAAGAATTCTTAAAGTATATTAGTTGCTATCAAAGTATTCCAATATGGTATTCAACATTACCTACACAAACATTAACCGATCCACCAATATGTGGTCGAGAAGTACTTAATGTACTTGATGCTATATCAAAATCAACAAAACCACCCCACAAAGTTATACATGAATATACTACGACGTCATATTTAAACAGACATTAGTAAATATAATGGTGAATATTTATGGAAGATCTTCCCGTAGAGGTCATCAGCAGGCTGATTTATCTAAATACGCAACTCTCGATCAGCTCAGAAATGAAATTGATGATTTATTAAATCTCGCAAGTGTGGATCAAAATGAAGTAGTTGTTTTTCAGGATAAACAAGGACGATTAAAAACAAGTAATATACAACTACCAGATGTTCTTATAAGAATTCCAACTGCAGTCGCTGATAATATAGTTATTTTTGCCGATCAAGGTAAAATACAAGATTCTGGTACATCACTCAGTAATTATATTAAGAAATCCGGCGATGTATTTACAGGAGATATTAATATGAATCAGAATAAAATCACCGACATTGGAAATCCAACCGCAGATGCAGACGCCGCAACAAAGAAATATGTCGACGATCAAGAATCTAAATATGTACTGACCAACCGCGGTATAATGCGTGCATTTCTCGACATGAATAATAATGGCATTAATAATCTTAGAACACCGGAATATGATTTTGATGCTGCGACGAAGAAATACGTTGATGATAAGGAAATTCCTATTTCAACTTCGTTAAAAACAATCGGTGATGAAATTACTACACTTAGTACTGAATTATCTAAATACATAGAAATGTTCTTAAATTTTCGTAGAAATGTAAACAAACAGCCCTTTAAAGAATTGTTTGGTGATCCACCAACCGTTGACATAAAACTAGCCGACATTAACACGAAACTTAATGATATTGCCAGTGGAATACCTAATATTGTTCAAAAAACTAATCTGATTAAAATTCCACACGGACAAATTAAAAATATCGTATACACAGTAGCATCAGGATCATCAACATGGACACCACAAAATAACACTATCAAATATACCGCAGAAATTACTGGTATTTACAGGCTGTCCGTATTTAGTGATGAAAGATTTGCTATAATTAACAAATATATATTGCGTCATTCAACTGATTCTCTCTCTGGAGTTGTATCTATATTGTTAAGAAAAGATGTTGAAGAAACATTTATACTGAGAATATATGATCAAAAAAAAAACTCAGAGCCTTATTGGTGGCATATGGAATTTGTGGCTGAAACACCGCAATTAGTCACTTAATATAACAATAATGGATCAACCTCAGTCTCGCACTGACGTTCAACTTTACAGATGCAATCAAGTATGTGAGCGTCTGACTAAACTAAATAATTTTATCGACTATTATAACACGAAAATAAAAAAATACAAAAGACGTATAGTTGTCATCGATGTAGTTGTTTACTCGGTTTCTGCTGTTATTACTGGAACAGGATTATTATTATCAACATTGACGATGACAGCACCTACTATTATAACCATTATTGTTTCAGCATCAACGACTATTGCTGGTGTTCTAGGTATTATAACCAAAAAGATACATACTTGTACAAATGCTAAATTGCACGATTATATGATTAAATTACACACAGTGGCAGAGGCATGTTCTAAATTATCTTTATATATTTCTTAGTGTGATAGTGATGGTGAAATATCTGATACTGAATTCGCGATGATGATGAAAACTTATGATGATGCTTTTAAAGTGATCGCAAATGATTTTAATGAATTAAATAACAACAATAATAATAATGACAGACAGGGAATTACTTCAGCAGATTGTCACTAATACAACTCCGTCAAAAACTACGATGATATCGTTAAGTTCGACCAATCCTGAGTTTAGTGTCAATTTTCCAACCGCAATTCCTGCAAAAGAAATAGCATTAGCACAATTGCGAGTTTATTATAGTTGGCCCAATATTAGATCAAAACCATTTGGTAGACTACAGCCAAATAATTCATTAATATTTGCTAATAAGAATAAACCTGATGGAACTCCTGATTGGCAAATAGTTTCTATTCCAACGGGCAGTTATCAAATAGAACAGATTAATGATGAGTTCCAACGCAGAATTAAATCTATTACAGGAAAAGAATCAAAAATAGCAATTATTGTCTACGAACCAACACTATCTGCGGTTATTGAAATAAATTCCCCTGATTACTCCGTAGATATTTATCAAAGTTCGATTAGATCAGTATTAGGTTGGCCTGAATATCCACCGGTTTATCAATTACCACCAGAACCACAGAGATCTGATTTTGTCATAGATGTTAAAAAATTTATAAAACCTCCAGAATATCGAACAGAAATAAATGCTTACCCATGGCGACGATATTTTGGTGATGGAGTTGTACATTATATAGATAAAATAGAAACCCATTTTACAAAAATAGTTGATGGTAAAAAAGGTAAAATAATAGTACTTGATGTTGATGAAATAAATTCATATGCTAGTACAATTAAGTCTGAACACGGACGTGTACTTAATGATCTAAGAAATTTATTTTCCAGTATTAACACTTCCTACAACGATGACTTAAAAAATCAAATAATTGAAGCAATACAACATTTGAATCAAGTTGCTTCAGACCTAGATTTCATGAATGATATTATTGTTAACAGAGAAAAAAAATTAGTGAACATATTAGCAGATAGACGATATAAAGAGTTATATATAGTTAATGAAGACGGTCCACCTCGAGCTGTTAGACTAAATCTTCTGTTCACAACAGTATTTCTAAAACATTTCGGAATTACGCGAGAACAACTATCAACATTTATAATTCCTGGATTTAACTCTGAAGAGCTAAAGAAATCAGTTAATGATCTTATTGATGAACAATTTAAAAGAATATGTGATTCATGGAAAAATTAATACCTACACCAACCATTCTTAAATATAATAATGATCCACACGGTGGTGGTCGACATATCTCACCTGGTATTGTTAATATAACAACAACAATTGCAGTCAATCTGGTATGTGATGTAATTGATGACAGTTATCAAGTAGATCTTTCAAAATCTAATCACCGCAGTGGCACTGCGGAACAGGGGTATATACTATATTCATTTAGCCCTAAAGACCCCCCGGTTGGTTAATTGTGTCTGAACCAATTAACCCCGTGTACCTGCGAGTTCATAATCCATTTCTGACAAGAATAAATTTCAAACTCACTGACCAGGCAGGAAATATTTTGGATCTAAGACAAGAATCTCTTAATATTAATTTATATATACGCTCGTAGAACGTCTGATTAAATATTTCCTAATATAATAAGGGAAAAAATAATCTGATTCTGAAATAATATATTTTTTTTTAATCTGATGGGTAAATATATACTCTGTTTGATGTTTTTGGACAGATTTTCTGAAATTTACCAGAAATTGAAATCTGCCGGGTATTATTGCCCGACTGATTAACAAAATCTGTGGAAAATATAACAGATTTTCTGAAAACTGTCAGAAAATATTATTATTATTATTATTATTATTATTATTATTATTATTATTATTATTATTATCTGTAGATTTTGTTAATTTTATCTATAGTATTTGTAAATGAGGCCTGACAAAATCATGAAATCTGTGGAAAATCCGTTAGATTTTCAGAAATTATTATTAATATTATTATTTGTAGAAATCTGAAATCTGTTATAAATTATTATTAATATTATTATTTTCTGTAGAAAATCTGCTAGATTTCTGAAATCTGTTATAAATTATTATTAATATTATTATTTTGTAGAAATCTGAAATCTGCTAGATTTTCTGAAAATTGTCAGAAATTATTATTAATATTATTATTTTGTAGAAATCTGAAATCTGCTAGGTTTTCTGAAAATTGTCAGAAATTATTATTAATATTATTATTTGTAGAAATCTGAAATCTGTTAGAAATTATTATTTTATTATTTTTTCTGTGGAAAATATATTAGATTTTCTGAAATCTGCTAGATTTCTGAAATCTGACAGAAAATTAAAATTTATTGGGTATATAAATAATGTTTGTAAATTAAGTAAATATACGTTACAGTTGTACAATAATTGTGATTTTATTCAGTATATTGGTCGTACGTAATTTGTCTGCTTATTCAGTGTTGGGTTAACTACATAATAATTTTAAAACGTCTATATGTATGAATCGGAAAATGGCTCAGTGGTATAGTTGTTGCAACTATGATACTGACGACCGTGGTTCGATTCCTATGGCTGACGAGTGTTGACAGTATTCGGAACGATGCTATTTTATTTTAAAGAAATAATTATTATATAATGAACCAAGAAAATATAAATAATATTATTTCTGCTATTAAAAAATTAAAACATAGCAGAATAAATCTATCTGATAATCTCGATCCTGAAAAAATATTATGCGATTATGAAATATTAAAACAAAGAAAAATTGACAATAAATACACATTACCATCTAATTATAAATTTGTAAAATCAATTTATCAGTCTATGCTTGAATCATTAGCTATGGTAAATGAAAAACAGGTAAAACTATTTGCACCTCTTGCACGTTCGATCGAAAATATTAGATCCGAACTATCTCGTGAATACGAGAAAAAGAAGATCGTGGATAATCGTATAATGCAATTAAGAAAGATTATATTATTTGATTCTGTCAAAAGTGAGAGTGACACTGAGAGCAGCGACGGTGAAGGTATTCATGGTAAAATATAGAGTCGAACTATATCCAATTTATTTATTAAGAGCACAGAATTAGATATATTCAAATATTATATGCTGGTTATATGTTTTCGAAAATGCTGATTTGTATAATTTATTTGCGACAAATCGTACTGAAGGCATGCAAATACCAAAATATCTGGCAGCTGCATTCATCGATTCAAAAGTTATTTCTTGGTCTGTTTCTGTATTTATGGATTTAACAGCTCTCTTTTTAAATACTCTACATTTTCCAGTATTTCCACGTGCAGAATTCTGACTCTGTGTAATAGTTTGCAGGTTAGATAACCGATTATTTTTGGGATCTCCATCAATGTGATCAACTACAAGTCCATCTTTGATCAATCCAAAATGACATTCGTAGATGAATCTACTTGATAAGTATCTTTTTCCTCTAGCAACAGTAAATCTAAAATAACCGAGTTTATCAACAGTACCGACTGGGTTTTTTGATTTACAGTTTCTGATCACACCATCTCGCGATGCTTCATAATTTGTATATACTGGATGTTTCACAAATTCATATTTATTACGAAATGCTTTTTTTCTTAATTCTCTTATAATATCATTGTCGATCATTTCATCATAAGTCTGATTTGTCTGAGTCATTTTATATAATAATATTATTTGTCTAAATCATTATTTTGAAATCTAACTAGATAATCTTCTTCTGTCTTTATAGGAGAGTCAGTGTTATTTTTTTTGTCATAATATCGTTTTAATTCCCTGTATTTTTTTCCGCCACATTTTAGACACAATTGAGTTTTTCCTCTGACTCCAACACCACACTGAATACACGGTATTGGTCCTGTACTTCCATTTTTGAAACCTTGTGCATGATATCCGCAGTATTTGTTCACGCACGGTTTATTACAAAGAGAAGTATATCCAATTCTGAGCCAAACACATTTGTTCTTTGTTTCAATCATTATATATATACTAAAATTTTAATTTAAATACTTGTCTTAATTATATGGAGGAATTATCAGCAATTGAACCTCAGATATCCAGATTTGATCTTGACAGACTATCAGAATATAAATTTAGTACTTTGATGCAAGATCTGGTATTAACGGATAAGGATATAATCGAACGTATTCGTGAAGCAAAAAATGAATTTCGTGACGATGGTGCTGCTCATGTATGGTCAACATTCAGAGTCGGAAATGTTACTAATATGATGAATGACAAACGAGGAAAAATAATTATTAATCACTTTGATGATCAAAAATATTTTATTTTAATAAAATTTATTGTAAATACAAAAGAAGATATTTGGATTATTCGTGACAAACGCGATCCAGTACACATACAATGAGGAAATAATATTGTTCTCTTAAATAATAAATCTAAACCCGGAATACTGACTGGTATTGATAAGATATATTATATACAGAGTTATCCAGCAACTGCAGTTGTATATGGAATATTTCCGCTGAATAATAAACCCGACGTCGGGGATCTAAAACCTATGAAATTGTCAGAATCAAGAATAAACTGTGTAGCTGAACGAGTTACAGAACATTTTACAAATGCGATACGTGGTAATGGTTTAACAGATTTACGACGTAAAAAAATAAATACATGGGCAGAATCAGTTAAAGATACCGGAGCATCTATCAAAGATGTCGCTGAACTAGAAAAGAAATTGAAATTCCCAATAACAGTAAAAACGTTGACGGGAGAGATTTTATATAAACCAAAATATGAATCAAGAGGAGCTCCAATAGATATTATTGATCATAATTCGCACGCATGGACCTCAGCAGTAACAATATTTCCACGAGATAGAGCGGTTAAATTTTATGATGGTCATATATTTGATAAAATCAGAAATATCAGTAAAAGTGACCCTGTGTCTGTTTGGTTATTTCAGAGTTCGGAATATGATCGTTACGATCAGTTTGTACGGCCTAATGGTGATATTTACCGTACAGAATCTCTTAATGTAGAAATGGAAAATCTTGCGCTGAAATATACTTCAGACGATGTCAAAATTAGACAATTATTAAATAATTGTTTTACAGTTCCATCCGTAGCAGCTCATTTCGCTCAGGAGAAAAATTTATGGAAACCAACACGATCGGAATTTCTTGAAGATATTCATAAAAGTTGCGTAGAATATGGACACGGAGGATTATGGAATACTAAATACAACTATAGTGACATTATATCCGTCGATATGGTGGCATGTTATCCTGGAAGTTTTCTTGGATACGGAGAATGTTCTAAATACTTTAAGAGATTCGGACATCCATCACACGAAATGACCAGGGTTGCAATAAACGGACATTTACCAGATTTTGATTTAACAGGATTTGCTCATGTAGAATCATTCGAATTTGCAGAAAATCTCCATCCGATTACTTATACTTGGTTTGGAAGACATTTTTCAGAGCGATGTTGGGTTCCAATAGTACTATTGCGATATATGCTTGATGTTGAATTTTAATATCTTTACAGGTGAGTGAGGCCATTATATCATATAGTCCACAGAAACAAATTTGGTTACCAGAACCAAATAGATTTAATATTGATGATGCCAGGAAAGAATTTCCTGATCTTAATGAAGATGATATTATTAAAATTACTAATAATATACGTAAATGCAGAGACGAGCATGATGAAAAACTTGCAAAAGATCTTGGTAGAAGGATAATTGGTAAATTTACTCAAGGAGGAGCCTATGATCATAAAAGACATTGTACAAGATTAATTATGGACGATGCTGAACTCGATTTTATAATTGCTGATACAACAGAAAAAACACATTTATAAATCGGAGTAATGCTTATTTGTCAGACGGAACCAAACTAGGTACAATTGTGAGTTATCTTGATGGTGACTCACCACAATTTACTCATTTAAGATCATCTATGTTGGCATATGTTTCTATAAATCTACTGTCTATGATAAATAGATTTCCTCGTGATGCTGTCAGAGTAGCAACGGATTCGTTTTATATAAATAAAAAATATACGGATTTATTAAAACCACTACTTGGTAATGGTGAATGGGGGTCATGGAGAATAAAACAAGAAAATATATTTAGTTATTCTGAATCTGCCGACGTTGAAATTAAGGAAATGTATCACAAAAATAATAATCAAATATCAAAATCATCAGCACCATCTGTATATGATCCTATATCTAGACATAAAACTGTTTATCTTAATGGATGCGGTGGTTCAGGTAAAACAACTCGTGTGATTAAATTATTCATGAATAATAATTCGGATATAATTGTTTTGACTCCGACACATAAATTAGCCAGAGAAATAAAAGAACGAGGAGTAAAATCGTGTACTTATCATAGTTTCTTTAGATGGTGTGGAGACACATGGACTCCCGAACGAATGGGTGAAAAATATATACCTAAAATTATCATTTGGGACGAGATATGCACGGTGCCGTTAGAAATATTAAAAACATTTCTTGAATGGTTATTGACGAAAAATACTGCTGTGATAATGTGCGGTGATCATGGTCAACCACCACCCTTTATTGGACAGTCTCCACATGAATGGCTGAAGAATAATGTAGATTATTATGAAGAAATAAATGATGATCATAGATCTATTGATGAACCGTTGAAGGAATTTAAAAGACTAATCAGACTACAACCAGACAGAGTACAATGTGAAATAATGCGAGGAGTAATTCCAGAGACTTCTATGAGTGATTTTCTAAATTTATGGAATCCCGCTGATTTAATAGTTGCAAGTAGAAAGATAGTTCGTGATGAACTACAGAATAAATTATTTATGTTACATAAAGAAAAGTTTTCAGATCAACCAGTACCTTTGTGTTATCGCCCAGCAGATACTCGACGACAGAATATTGATGTTGAAATTCCTGGTGGAGATACTGAAAGTGTCCGAGTACAGAATCTTGTCTTGAATGATATTGTTTTAGTCGATATTAATGTCGTTGAGAATGCGCTGAATATGAATAAATCACCGTGGACATTAGGATATGCTATAACAATCCATTCTTCACAGGGGTTAACTATTTCTGATACAAATATTTGGATTATAGATGATCGGATCGAATGGTCGAATTTAGTCTATCTCGCAGTTTCTAGAGTCAGAAGAATATCTCAACTACATAGGGTTATTATTAATTTCATAGAAAATAATAATCAGACTGTTAGCAATGACGTAATAAGAAAAAAACTATCTGGTTATAAGCAGTGTGATAAAAAAAATAATCGTGATTTTGATATTAATGTTGAATTTATTATAAAACTAAAACAACTACAGAATAATAATTGCGCAAGTTGCAACTGTAATATGTTGTGGCAATATTCGAATAATAATCCAAGACAATTTACCGTAGATAGAATTAATAGTGATCTTGGTCATACACGTGATAATGTGATGCTGACCTGTCTTGAATGCAATCGACGTCGGGGCGCTGCACGCCCTGGTTCTGGTTATGTAATTGTATGTGGTGGTAATTGTGTGTCTTCAGGGATTACCTGTAATTGTTCACGTACAAATCCACGTTGAGGTGCGGTAGAATCTAATCTGTAGATTGGAGGTCTACCAGTGGATCTAACCACACTAGAAATTGTATGTGTAGTCACGCTCCAGATAGGATCGGTTGTTCTTTTTTTACCACCTTCAAGTTCACCAGGTTCGTATAAATATCTTACAATTACATTACCTAATACTGGTTGAGGTTGATGTCTGTCATTACTACGGGGTATATATTTTTTTGTGATCGCAATAGAAGGTTTCATGGAAGTTGAACGAGTAATTTCATTATTTAATGCAGATATCACACTTGGTAACCTCGTAACCCATTCACGAGATCTCTCACCGGATTTAAAGTTAGTAGATATTTCTTTTGCATATTGGTATCCAAATAACCGCTCGGCAAGTGTTCGATTAAATCGTTCAACAATTGCCTGATCACGATGAATTTCAGTATGTCCTCGTCTGATTTTAACATTATATTTCTTCATCAACAATAATACTGTACCAAGAAATTCTTTGCCCGGATCAACCTGTAATAATTGTGGCCATCGCAAAGGTCCTCGATGATAAATTCGTTCGAACGCAGATGCAACTTCGGATGCTGTCTTTGTTGATAATGGTTCAGCATCTTTATATTTACTTGCAACATCAACGACAGTTAATGCGTATTTGTATGTGCGTGATTTTCGTCCACGTGTTTTAACAGTATCATGTGGTAAAAACAAAATATCTGCTTGATGAACCTCGTTAGGGACACTGACATCAAAATGTGAATATTGAATATTTTTAGGTGGTGGTAGATAAATTTGCCATATTGCCTGTCGTGCTAACCACGCTGCAGCAACAGAACGTGAGACTTTTGCTGCTTCAGATAATTTAGTAATCGCTGATCTACCTCTCCAATATCCTCTTGGGCTATAATAAATGGATTCCATTATAATATTTATATAATTAATTACCAGCCCCTAACATTATTTTACTTTTCATGGCAGATTTTACTAGAAAACTAACTAATTTATCTCTGACAGATTTATTTGGTATAGAATTTAATGCATGAATCAATTTTACATCTGCGAGATGCCTTTGTTGTAAATCTTTACTTTTATACGCAACATCATGAACATGACACACTTGATCAATCTTATTTACTGGATGCTCTCCTGGTCTTGGTTGATCTTGATTATCAAGTCGGATGTCAAGTCGGGTTCCAGGACCGCAATAATTATATCCTGGTAAGTGTTTCTCACCGGCATATTTAGCCCACGGAGTTCCTGGTAATTTTCCTAATAAAGCGGCTATATCTCCACCTGTCTTTGTCCCTGAATCAGACATGGAGATAAATTTATATTTTTTCGTGCCGCATTTTACACATTTACCTATTAATGCACGTCGTTTATTTTTTGTTATTATTTTTGTCAGTCCAGTAGTGGGTGTAGATAATCTACATCGAACACAATATAGACTCATGTTATTAATAATATGGATACAATAATTGATTTTTCGGCGACACGAAAACAGGAGCCAGTGAAGCATTATCATCCAGCATTACCAAATTCGACAAGAATGATTATAATACGTCCATCTGGATCAGGTAAAACACAACTATTATTAAATTTAATAATGCGGTGGTTAAAATGGAGTAAATTGTATTTAGTAGCACCATCCGTAGATGATCAGCACTGTTACGAAGTACTTAAGGATTTTAACGAGAAAGTGAAATTGTGGAATGAAGACGGTGATGATGTTATTGACTTTATCACCGATATTGATGAAGCCCCATCTGTAGATGACTTAGATAGATTCATTAATAATCTCATAGTATACGATGATGTAATGCTGGACAAACAATCTAATCCAGCTAGAATATTTTCTCGAGGTAGACACAAGAATACGGACGTGATTTATGTTACACAAAGATATACACAAATACCTAAAGTGATCAGAGACAACTGCAATATTTTGGTTGTGTTTAATGGAGTAGATAATTATACTTTACAGAATATTTATTATACTTGGTGTTCAGGGGATATGGACATGATTAAGTTCAGAAACTTCTTTTCAAAAGCACAATCTGCTCCGTTCGGATTTATAACAATAAATCTTCATGACCCAAGATCCAGATATCGTGTAGGTCTAGATAAAATCTTTGGTTAATCTGTGATTAACTCTGCTCCTCCTCTGCTAGAGAATTATTTCCCCTTTCTATGTATGTCTGTATGTATGCATGTTTGTCTGTATTTTAATTTATCAAAAATAATCAGTAGATCCTAGCGGTTACCCTTCAATGGAGCCCCTCGATAGCCTGTGTGACTTTCATGGGGTCCTTACATTGTCATTCTCTCTCTTATGACTATTATGCGGCACACCCATGTTCTGTTTCTTTTGGCTAACACCCTTTCTGGATGTTTATTTGGGGTTCTTCCATGGGGCAGAGAGCTCAAGGCATACTACTGATTATTTTAGGGGGGGTATTGCATAGACACACCTCCCGGCGAATTTCTAATCGACGAAAGTGAAATATTAGCAATTCAGAAGGCTGTCTAGGCATTGCGATTTCGATAAAACCCCCAAGAAACCCCGGGGTAGAATCCAAAATGGAATCCGACCACGAGATATGTGGTGGTTTATCGAAATCTCAGGGGATGCCCCCCCCCCACTTATTAAAAGACGTGGGCGACCCGGGGACCCGAACCCATCTCGGCGAGATCTGGGGTCGAACCGCAAACATCAGTATTAAAGTTTCCAACAACTTTAACATTGAGCTAACGAACTCGACTACAAATATACGTTTTAGAAATTATTATATGTGATTATTGTGCAATAGCATTTGATATCTGATTTTACAAATAAATAAATATTTATAATTTTATTAAGATATTTTGCCATTATATGTATGAACCGATTAAAATGTATTATATTTAAAATTAAAGCACGGAAATAAACTGCACACAAATACCTGGACTATCGATAAACACAACTATTGTTTGAACTACTACGTCACACGTCCTTGAAAAATCGGTACGCATACCTATCTCATTACATATATTATGTATGACTCACTTCACACTGTATATATACATGCAATAGTTGATCTGGATAAATTCATAGCAGCAGGAAGGGTGAATGACAAAAATTGAGTGACCCGGTAAGTAAACTAAACACACTATAACACAAAAAACAAAAATGTCAAAAATAGTAACAAAAATGAACTAACTAAAATGATTTATTATCCGTTTTTTCAAACTATACGGTAATAATAATGTTAGGAGGGTTCGGTTTATCATTATTGACCTTATTTTTCAGCCCCTGTAGGAACCTTTATTTTTGTAAAATAAGGTCTCGTACAAAGTTGTCTGTTCACCCTTCCTGCTGCTATTACTATGACAATGTACTTTGTTCAATCAGCCATATGTCGAGAATGACAGTGTAGCTCGTCTGTGAAGAACAGAAAATAATTAGTTTCCTTTGTTACGTTGTTGAGCATTTATCTGTATATAATCAAATCATAATCCGAAACAGAATCATTGGTTTCATACATAACACTGACATCAGAAAACTTTGAAGCTTGAGGTCAATAAAGTAAAAAGAACAGGACAAAAAACGGTGCCTCGTAGAACTCCAGATGCGAAGGGAACATTATTTGAGTTTTCTTCTAGATACAATAAGGGGTTGAAATGCAATTTATGTAGGCAATTTGTGTGTGTGTGTGTGTGTGTGTGTGTGTGTGTGTGTGTGTGTGTGTGTGTAGGACAAGAAGTTATAATAATAAAGGTTTCATACTTCAGTTCCTGTCACTACCGTGCAGCTAGCAGTCTTCCAAGTGCAAGAAACTATAAGAGAGTTCCTTTGTGATACATCTCCGAACGGAAGCAGACCACCAGCGAACTTTCGCTGGTACAAGCAACGTGGGCATGAGACACCGGAACTGATAGAAAACCATTCCATTCAAAATAAGCGACAGCCGGTTTCGGTCCCAGGACAGGCACAAGCAGATCTCGTTATTTCTTATAGCACGTTGACTCTCTCAGCTGACAGTTATCAAGAAATATATATTTACTGCACCGCTTCCAATCTTAATAATGTAGAAAAGGATGTGCAGTCAAATGTTCAAAGCACCAGAGGTAAATATTTTATATTTCCTCCCCTTATTTGAGATACAAAATTGGGGCTCTCTACATATATTATGAACTTCTGGTGGGTGTAAGGTGAAGTTGTTTACATTTACAACATGCACAATGGTGAGAATATTGGTATACCTCTATGTTACATTCATGTATTGTGGCTGAAATTTCATTGGATATTGTACTTGTGGAAATTGTAAATGATAGAAGCACACTTCTAACTAAAATGACTGATCCCTTGCGCTCAAGAAATGAGCCTGAATTAGTCTGAAGTACATTATGTTTAGCAGTTATCAAAATAGGGAAAATGAATTTTGCCAAACTAGACAGTACCAGCTTCTGAAAGTGCAATGAATGAATTACCATATATATAAAATGTAAAAAAAAGTTATCGGCTCTTTTTTTTTACAAGTTACCTCTGAAGTACAGGAAATGAAAATGACCAAGCTGAGCTAGCAGTTTCTTGAAAGGTGCACATTTCAAGTAAGGCCAAGCTGTATACTCTATAACCCATGTTACACCCAACAATCATACGTCAAAATAAAGGGAATTAAAGGTTCTTTTTCACAATACCTAAAATAATGAAGGTCCTTTTAAACAGCCAGTATAACCAGAGAGGAAACCCATGGAAATTCTTTTTCTTTAAAATTCTAACCCTATGCAAAATACGAAACTGGTGACGGATGGGTAACATTGGTTCATGGCCGGCCGTTCAAGCATGCGCACAGTCTCACGCATTTTGATGGAAAATACACTAATTTTCTACTGTTTAAGATGTATATTATTTGTGTACCCTTTTGAGTTTGGAATACTTTCCTATTTTTTCATATGGAAAAAAATGTAGACTCTCAGATAACTTTTACTCACTTTTGAATTGGACAAAACGATGTCAAAAACTCTCAATTGTGTACATTTTAGACTGCAAACATTGAAAAATTATCATAAAAGTTTCGATATTAAATTCTTTTGTTGATGTTGAGCAAGGCGGCAGAAACAGCGTCCAATCTGATCTATCTGAGACGTGGAGAAAAGATCTGGCCACCAACACAATAAGACAACGTCCGTGCACAACTGTCGCCCCGCAATCTGGTGAGTGTACTGAGATAAGGGGCGAGGCACCTGGGGAAGTATGGGAACTTAGGTGATGACTTCTTTGTAACGGAAGACCAACTTTATATCAACACTGTCAAACAAAACGTGGTGAATTACGTCACAAAATCCTTTATCGAGAAATATTAGTTTCCTATTGTCATATATTTTTGTAACATGTTAATTGATCCTTCCCTGGGCTTTTCAAGGAAACAATGTACGTTTCTGACTGTCCTTCTGTCTGTATAGGTGTGTTTTATGTTGTGAAACTCTCCCTGAGATTTCCCACTTTTGAATATTTGAAATAATAAAAACAGTGCAAGTGCCTCTATTTATTTTTTCTATTGAGATTATCAGCGTCCTGAAGTATGGACGTGAAGAGAAGTAAATGCTCAAAAAAAGTAATACAAGAAGATGCTTCTTCGATGCACCATCAAGAATAAGATACTTTGATTATTATACTGTTCCAAATAATCTTCATTGTTTTCTTTTTTTTAAGACACAGAAAAGGAGGAGGAAAAACATTCGTCCTTGACGTTGACCTTAGTGATGATATGCGTATGTGGATTTTGTATGCTTTTCATGATTGTGGTAATCAGTGCGGCTATCATATTAAGAAGAGGTAATATATAGTGTAGATCATATATATATATATATATATATATATATATATATATATATATATATGTTATATATATATATATATATATATATATATATATATATATATATATATATATCGTTCCTTAAGGTATGAAACTAAGTAATAGAAAAGAGCGAAAACTAACCAGTTTTGTAAGTTTTAACAAATAATTTATATCCCTAGAATAAAAAAGTGAAAATTTAAAACGAACTTAAGAGTATTCTGAATTAAATCACAAATACTCCTATACTCCTAAAAGTTTTAGCACAAGTCCAAATGTATAAAAGTTCCAAATAAATTCCAGTGCAGTGGTATTTCAAATAAGTTCCAATTCTGACTATGTTGATGTGTCTATAGTCTCGAATATACTAACGTGCCAGTAGCCTGTAGTGTGGCGATGTGCTTCTGTGCAACAGTCTTTTGATGTATCACAATTATATATTGTTTACAATATCTATTCTGACGCAAACGTGCCCTCTAGATATATGATGGAATTATTGTTGTCACAAATATTAGAATAATTAGTTAGCTATGATATTTAAAATAAAGAACCAATACATGAAGATTTTTACATTTTCAACGGACTTTTAAAATATATTTTTTTCCTTTCATTTTATAAGCAAATTTCACAAAATCTAACAAAAAAGACCATAGTAAAAAATAAAATAATACGATATTTTTGTGACAATAGCTTCGCGCATGCGTAAGTAAATACACTGAGAAATTTCGGTGAATTCAAATTCCAGTTCTGTCAGATTATCACCAACTCTAAAAATTACTTGAACAGTCAGACTTTAGCATATCACACAAAATACAGTGAAAAATGACGAGACTCTGACGACTTGGGCATGTGTAACAGACAAAGCCACCTGTAAAGCCCTTTAACAACAGTAAAAAAAAAAAACTATTTTGCCTGGCATGGTAAGACTGGAGACATGTCAAAAAAGATCGATAATTACTTATGTATGGCTACTTTCATTCTGTTGAAAATCTTCATTAAATATAAGAGGATGATAAAATCATCAAACCTAATTAAAGCGAATTATCATATAGATCATGCATACCGGCGCACGTGCCTGTCCTTGAAATAGAGATACGAACATCAAGTATTAGTATATAGGTATTGTTTTATATAATTGGATTTTGCAGTGCTAGTAACTGAACCTGATATGTTCATGCGTATCGCATATTGCAGGTTCTGTTGTTGCCCGGGGTAAAATTTGTTTCTATAGATTTGAGAATCACATCGTTGTATATTCCAGCAACTACATAATATAACGCAGATGAAAAATAAAATCCTCTCCATGATCAACAAAATTAAAACCTCTGCGATTATGAAAGGGGTTTAAAATATGCGCCCGGAATACAAGGTATTTGTGATAAAGTTGTTATGTGAATCCATTAATAGCCGCAGGAAGTTCGAATGACTCCAGGTAGAAGTGTTTGTGGTTTATGCACAAGAGCTGCCTAAAACAATGATAATGGGAAAAACAAATCGCACCAAACTTGTCATCTGAACGCAAAGGATGCTCCATAGGAAGCCAGTGCGCATGAGCGACATGATAACAGCACAAGAGAAAAAATGGGCCAAAGGGAATTCATAATTTACGCGGCACAATGTCCAGTTCCACAGCTGTGATAAAGAGCTGCTCTCAAAAGTAGTAAAAGGTGTCAGTTGGGGTACTGCAGATATAACACCATCAGAGATGGTATCCAAATTGAAAATGAGTTGCGCATTTCAGAAGTGTATGATAAAAGTCAAAGGTTAAATGTACTGACACATATACATACAAAACAGTTAAATATATATTGAAATATTTCTAGTGAAAATCAAACAAAATGAAGATTTCAATACATGATGCACCTTTACCGAAAGAGATGAGAACATAACTACATTACCATGTAATACGCTCTTTACTTGGAATTAATTAAGGAAGATAACAGAATGACTTTAGAAAGAAATATAACTAAAAAGTGTAGAGATTAAATTAATAGAAATGTAAATGAACGTAGTTGTTTCCACGGTAAAAGTCGATATTTTTTATATAATTTTTCAATGGCATTGAATGATATTTGAATAATATCATTAGTAAAAGAATTTGGCAATGTCGTTCCTAAAAAGTAAAATTAGTCGAAAGGATGACATTATTTTAAAGAATCTTTCAAGAACAGGAACAAGTCGAGTATATACTTCCTGTTCTAAACCACAGAAAAAGTTTTAAATATACTGAACAGTTGTACATTTTTGCTGAAATATTGGGTACATATTTTGTTGTTTGAAATCAACAAGTTAACACTTTGTTCTCATGTATGCTATTTTTGAACACGACTAAGTTTGACTAAGCGTTAATCTCGTCCAGAATTGAAAGCAAATAGGCATTACCTCTGGATACTTACATTTGTTATTTCATGTAAAGTTCGTCAAATAGGTACATCACGTCTGCCTTAAACGTTAAATTTTTATACAAATAAGCTTTTATATATA
>JAECUM010044282.1:0-23864 GCA_016617855.1 Megalonaias nervosa | reverse complement strand
TCTAACTCTTCTTCTGGAATTCGATGCAGTAAGTGTACCTGGTAGTAAAATAATCACTATCAGCAACACAATTCTTCTTGCTCACGAGTAGTTGATCAATGTCTGACCACTGGAACACTTTCATCAGAATCAATCCTCTTATAGAATTTAGGTACCAGTGGTTCCAACATCGGTGACGTAACGGATGCAATGATTCTTTTCTTTTCACTTGTATTTTGACGAACTCACAGTAAATGCATTCTCTCAATTCCACAGGCAAAGCACGAATGTTCTCTTGTAAAGTATCCATAACCCTGTCAGTCAAACACTTCTCCTAGAGCGAAAGTAATGAACGTAGTGGGTAATTTCTGGCCACTGCCATTCCAGGAAACGGTCAAGAATGTCAATAAAATCTTCAAATGTAAATGGTCTAAAGCGAAATAGTAGAACGAATGCACACTTGATCCAGATAAATCGGACTTGTTTGTTGACTTTGGTCAATTTCCTCTTATGAATTTCTCGACACAAATGTTCTACAGTCACTCATTGAGATTTGACTCTGGCAAGTCCCTGCCATATGTCCTTGTAGATCTTCTCTTGCAATTCGTTTGGTAATCTTTGAAGATTATTTTTTACATCGGGTTTAAATACTTGTCTAGGGATTGTCCAACGTTGGACTCCTAACTCCGTAGCTAGCTTTTACACAACATGGTAGGGTCACTTCAATGACGAGGTCCCACTAAAGGCAGGTAGTGACACTCTGGAGACCATCGAGCATGTTCCAGGTAAGCGCAATCTTTCTTCTCCCACTGGTGAAGTGAGACACCGCAACTGAAGCACTTGACTTTATCTCCTTCGCCCAAGTAGATAAATCCAGCTCTGGCTAATTCTTCGGGGGTAGGTCCTCCTAGATATTTTGGCCATTTTCCTTGGAAGGTTTGCAATCGACTTTCAAAATCACAGTATTCTGGCAAACGCACAGGGAACGAATATTCGTCTTTCACAGGTTCATTTCGATGAGGGTACGGTGAAATCCTTAGGAGTTTGCTCAGTTTTACATGACATCCGTAGGGTGGTAGTCGCTTGGTTTCCTGTGGAGGTGGCCATCCACCATGAAAACCAGTAAAGTGAAAAGGTGTGCGATAACGAGTGGCATCGCTTTCACATCCGTCAGGTTTGACACGTACAGCATCACTTTCCATGGTAGGCATGGTAGTAGAAGTAGTAGTTATAGCAAAGTTCCCATGATGATGTGGTACTGAATCACTAAGGTCATAGCGTACGGCATCCCTATCATCGCAAGGCACAGCATCGTACTTGAGTTTACTCTTACTGGATACTTGCTGTGTGAATGGATTCATCTTTCTCGCTTAGCAATGGTAGTCACAATGAACTATCGACCTTGAACGTTGTCCCTTTTTATATGCTGACCAATATCGGCATGACCGTACGGTAAAGTGAAGTGGTTGGGAAGCCGAACTCGCTTCTGGTACACGATTTGATAAACTTTTTCCAAGGGTCGACTGACGATTTGGTGTGTGGGTAAACGTACAATCTTGTGCGGTTCGTGGGTGGTCACTTTAAAGTTTCGATCCTGTCCAGACTGCAAGGCTTCTTTCAATATGCTAAAGTTCACTACTCGACTGGTGCGATAATTAAGAGTCAATCCTTTCACTTTACACTCCGTGTGCACATCTCCTTGATTGTTCCGGTATTCGTAGCCGTAATTTTTGGGACCGCCACTTGCAAAACTGAGAATCTTGTGGTCGGGATGCTCGTCCGTCCAGGCTCCTAAACGGTCTCCTTCGATGACAGGGTGAGGTTGACCCAGGCGATCAATGTAGATGCAACTGTCCGTGTCAAAATACAGCACACGATCTCCTAATAGTTCTAAAGCTTCGTACAGTTTTAAGCGAGCATGGGCTGTCACGTAGGCCGCAATGATGACATTTCCAAATTCGTCGGCTTCTACAAAGTCCAGTTCTTCTTCGTAATTGATTAAGAGCAAGTCCTCACGAACGACGTCCACGTGTTTCATGTATTTGGTTTTGTCGTGAATCATCTGCAAGTATCGGAAAGGTTCTGTCAAATACTCCGTCTTGGGTAAACACGGTCGTTGTGCCATTTTGCCCCACAAACAATTCAACATCACTTTGGCAAACGATCGCCTTCCTTCGTTTTTCTCGATGTGGACCTAAAGTGATGCCTTCCTGCTTCCAGTATTTCTCTTTGAACTTTGTTTGGTCTTCGGGAGTGTGACACCAGGAAGGATATCCGCTAGTTTCTTGTTTCAGTTTCAAAAAGGCATTCACGTAGTCTGCAAAAATGCCTTTTTGAGAATCGTCGCCCTTGTGGTATTTTTCTGTCTTGGGAAAGTGGTAAATTTCGTACACTTCTAACAGTTGGTATCCCAAGTCCAGAGCTTTAAACAATTCCACGCTGACCCACGTTCCCGTCAAGGCTCGTTCTTCCTGAGTGTGCTGACAAGGGTGGTCTTGGTTGCACGTTTCAGCACAAGTACGACACAAGGGAAACATCAGTTTTCCTTGGCAATGATGTGGTAAAACGGGATGGTACAAGTTCGTGGGAGGCAAGACTTTACACTTGATCAATCCTTCGTATTGTCGAATATTGTCCACGTCGATGTGTTCCATCAGCAATTGCGGGTGCCCTGCGGGAAAGTGGCAATATTTGCACACGTACGGATACAGCGAACACACGTCCAAGTATTTGATTTCTTCTCCTTTCTCCTCGTCGACTTGGTACAACAAACAAGTGGCATTCGTCCGTCCTCCGTACAAACTGTCCCCCGGGTTCAGAGGGTCCACCAGCTTGTAACTTTCCACGATGCGCTTAAACTCGGGATCGGTTTTCAATCGCTGATCGTACTCGTGTTCCCACATTTCCACTACTTGGTATCCTTGCTCTTCTAACTTCAAGCGTCGCTGACAAGTGGCCTGGTACAAGTCTTCCATGGTCCGTTGTAAAAACTGGTTTTTAGTGTCACGTTGAGGGTAGCAGATGGGACATCCGTGAAATAAGCACCCGTTAAACTCGTACACGATCTTGGGGTTTTCTAAGTCCCAGCCGTCTACTGAATACCTTCCGATGGTCTTTTCGCCTCCTCCGTTGCGAGCATGTTGGATCCATTTGTCTTCCTTCTCACACAAGTAATGTAACCAGCGTAGGGCTTTGACCGAGTATTGACGTTTGACAAAATTGGTCGTTTGAGGACTGATGACAGCTAGGGTGTTTTCGGGCATGAATCGTTGACGATACACTCAGGAACACGCTTTGGCAATGGTACAAGCTTCTTTCAAAGGATCGATCCCTCCGTGTTCCATGAACAGTTCTCGAAATTTTCCACAGCAGCGACGTAAAATGTCTACGTCGGAACGACAATATTTTAACATTTCTTCTTGAAAGTCAAAAGGGTCCGAAGCGTGAGTCTGGTACCATGCGTAGAAAGCTTCTCGTTGTTCGGTACGCATGTTGTCGGGGTCGTAGTAGTGAGCCTCAGGCAAATGGGGTAGAACGGCGTGTTGATTGGCTTCGGTATTGAAAAAGTGTGGAAAATAGCCTTTGGCCATTTCTGTCATGCCAAACGTTTTAGGCATGCGGCTCAAAGGCATAGCCAAGTAACTCATTGAATCTTTAAACTGTAATTGTCCCACTTGCATGGAAATGATTTTGACTCCGTTCAAAGTGACTTTCGGACGTTCGGTACTTTGTTCCGTATAGTATCTCAACAGAAATTGTCCATCGTATCCCGAGAAATTGTGAGCCATCACCGTGGCATGGCGATGACAATCTCCGTAACGTTCGATATCTTCTTGGCTCCACGTCTCGTCGATAGGGTTTAAGATCCATTGGGCAAAATCGGCCAGTGTGTTCGATCCCCGAAAGATTTTTTCACGTCCTCCAGGAATCTTGCTGCAGTAAGGGCAATGAGTCAAGATAGGCTCTTGGATGCACTTCTCGCACGCTCGGTGAGCCACGCAGAAATTAGGAATGTGAATGCCAGTCTCTTGCATGCATTCGAAATCGAAAAAGATGAAATTCCCTTTCTTCTTCTGGTCATTATCTTCTTCTTCTTCATGTTTGGAATGGTATTTTTGAATGTAGCATTGGTGTTCCAAGTCCACGGTTTGGCGACAAATGTGACATCGCTTCTTTCCTGAACAGACGTGCGCCTTGGCATTGTTGGTACGTATGCCTTGTCCACAAGTAGGGCACAATCTCAAGAGCTGACAAGCACATTTCTGCTGTGAACCTTGCGTCTTTAGGTGTTGTTGGTAACAGGCAGGACTGACAAACGTGCGCTGACAAACAGAGCAATGCACTCGTTCTTGTCCTTCGTCCAGACAGGGTGTAGAAGCTAAACATCCTGAGCATTTCGATCCACAATGCTTGTGTTGCTCTCGATTGTTATAGCCATAGTCACATTTCTCACAGTAATAAGTGTATGACAGGAATGCAGTGATACTGGTAATGGCATCAAAATGTTCATCGTGATGATAGACGTGAATGTATTTTCCGTCTTTAAAATCTTGACCTCGAAACAACAGAGGTCCGCGCACTTCTTGAGGGTGAACTTTCAAGGTGTAACGTGGAGCCAAGACGTCTTGCAACTTTTGCATTTCAGGAATGCCACAGGGTGTGTCTTTAGCTAACCCCGCTTGCTGTAACAGGAGTTCTGCTTCTTTTCGTTGTTTGGCTCGGTCCGATTGTTGAACAGTTTTCCAGGCTCTTTTCCATTCTACCGTATCGTTCTTGTTGGCATACGTTTGTCCCACCACGATGGCACGGGCTAAACACATCTTGTCTTTTGGATTGTTAATTTGGACGAGACTACGCTTGAGGTTACGCAAGTTGTCTACCAACATCAACTTTTTTTTACCTGTCCCTTGGGGAAGAGACACGTGGGTCATGTACAGTGTCGCTTTTCCGTCCGTGATGTGAAATTTGTCGTTGGATTGTTGTACGTGTTGAATCTTGTCCATGATTTTGGAAGGTGTCAATTCTGTTGGACTGCTAAACTCGATCCAAACGGGAGACTTCAAATTGTCGTGATGAATAGAAAGTCTCAAGCGATCGTCTTCTTTGGCTCGACATTGCCGTTTTAGTGTGGTTAACAAAGAATCCCACACATCGGTGATGAACCCTTCTGCTTTTTCCAAGGGTACGTCAGACTTGAAATCTTTAAATTTCACTGCGTACGTGTAGGCCGTGGTTCTAAATTTTCTGGAAGAGCGTTTGTCCGTCTCCCGAATATGGTAGTACTTTTCAGGGTTTACGGGTGGTAATGGACTTTGATTTGGTGTAGACTCTTTAGGCTTCGATTCTGGTTCACTCATCTCATCTTCAAAATCGCTGGCATGAATTTGTGCCAAGACTTCAGCTACTGTGCGAGGCGATAAATCACGTTTCTGCCTCTTACTTTCTTCTTCTTCTTTCTTTTCGAAATGATGCGATCGTTTCATCTTGACGGCAAAAAGTCAAATGACTACCTGTGAAACACCATGAACCCCTATATATCTATGTCAGACCAGGGCATATATAAAGGGCTAGTGACTCCCCTCTCAGTATTCATTTCGCTCTCAAGCCGACCAGCACAATGGAAGAACCCACACAGATAGAACTTCTGATTAGAGCATTGCGAGGTGTGATAAGAAAGTTTTCTTCAGACAAGCCGACGGACTACTCTCCTTCCTTTCGAGATAAAAGTCAAGATACTTGCTATATCTGTCAAAAGAAAGGGCATTGGGCTACAGAATGTCCAGACCGTCAAAGAAGCAAGGCCAGTGTCAAAAGAAACAAAAGTCAAGATACCTGTTATCATTGTCAAGAGAAAGGACATTGGTCTTCAGAGTGCCCTAAGAAACAACAGGAGCAGGAGAAGGAGGAAGAAGAAACAGAGGTAGCCTTGACAAAAGAAGAACCCAGACACGTTCAGAAAGAGAAGACAGAAAAGAAAAGAAGACGAGAAAAATGTGAGGAAGAAGAAGACGAAGAAGAGGAAAAAAGTGTAAAAGTGAAGAAATTGAAAAAACAGAGAGAGTGAAAGAAAAAAGACAAGAAGAAATCTATGAACTTTTTTAAAAGTGTTGTGTTGTGTTATGTTGTGATATTGAATTGTAAAAAATTTGTAACAGAATAGACCAAACTGAAAAAAACGTAAGTGTCTCTTGGTTTTCATTATTTAGAAATAATAAGGACCTACACTCATACACTCACAACACGTACATCATAGGGTTAAAGAAGGGAATTTGAGTTTTAATTGATTTTGGCAAAATGAATAGTCCCTCTTTTCGAGAGTATTGGGTAGCCCTGAAAAGGACTGTTGAGTGTTTGTTTTTTTCCTTAGAACAAACTCAGGAACGAGAATCAATTCGCTTTAACTGTCTTAAGCCTTTGCCACGGCCAAGGCCTACTTGTGGACTTGCTCCTGTCAATGATTTAGTAGATATCACTAGGGGTGGTATCTGTGGTGTAGTCACAGGGTTAGGTTGTTTGGCTCGGGAAGGTCTTTTTCTCTTGGGTCGTAATAAAGAAGTCTGATACATTTGTTTCAGACTTCTTAACTCGGCCAAAATGTCCAAGAGTACCGTGACCGTTTGACTTTCGCTGTTCTCCTTCTCTCCTAGACTTTGTTTCTTCTCTACTGCTTCTTCTTCTTCCTGTCGTTTCCTTCTTGCCTCTTCTTCTTCTTCTCGCTGTTTCTGTTCAAGAAGAAATACTTGCTCTACTTCTTTCTGCTGCTGTAAAAATTTCTCCAATTCTTCTCTCTGTCTTTGTTTAAAATCGTCGACACGTGGTAATGAAGGAGAAAGTGGCGAAGGTACTGGTACCGGAACAAATTCTTGGGAAGAAGATAAAAAATCCACTAAATCCCAGTTGAAATCAACCTCTTCGGGAAGTAGCACTGTGTTCACTTTGGTAGCTGCTGCTGTACCATTACTTCTCGTCTCCACAGCCGGTGCACCCCAATTCATTGTCTTCTTAGGTTCCGTCATGTTTCACAAAACACTACCGCATCGATTCACTGCGCACAGACGCTAGTGTGCCTATATAGGAAATGTGACGTCACAGGTAGCTCTCTTCGGATTGGAAGACAGACTCCGCGAAGTGACTGAATTTTGTAACGCGTGTTGGGATTGGTGAACCCTTTCAATCCGTTTCGATCCGGTCTTCCACTATAAATAAACGCGGTTCACTTCATTCCCTTCACCTGTTCTCGTCACAGAGAAGATGTTGATCGACGTAGAATCCTCTACTTTGGTATCCTCAATGCTGTTCCGTACAGACTTACCCATGTATGTGAAAACAAAATGGACTGTCATCCGGATCACCGGGGCCACTCTTTGGAAAAGAAGATGTTATGTGGAAAGACAAGGCTGTCTTAAGCGGACTCTCATCTACGGACCAGAAGTGAGACACAGCTTAAGACAAACTTTGAGAAATTTGAGGAAGATAAGAAGACCTATGCGATGTCCTGTATGTTAACAGAATAGTGTTAACATCACATAACAAACAACGGCCCTTTTCAGGGCCACTTCCAATACCTCGAAAAGATCTTAATTTTCATTTGGTCTCCCCCTAAACGAATATATATATATATATATATATATATATATATATATATATATATAAAACCCTTCCTCTACTAAAAAAAGAAACATGCCACCTGTCGCTTATCGCTCTACAAACCCCCAGTCTCCTAGTCACCGCTCTACAAAAATTTCCATTGACGCTATACAGGCCCAGGGTGTTGACCTACTTTCTTGACGCTATACTGGCCCAGGGTGTTGACCTACTTTCTTGACGCTATACTGGCCCAGGGGGGGTCTGTAATGCTAATTCCCATTGACGCTACGGTAACCCACTATACTACTCTCTTTGTACAAGTAGGACCGTTTATAATCTGGCACTTCAATGGTGTCAACAAAACGTTTCCAATAGAAAGAATAAAAAAGCTAACATTTGATATGTTTATTCCCTATACTGTGCGGCGTCCCACCGTGACACAGGGCCCAACCCTGGCCCTGCTCAACTAATCACATTTGTTGTTTTTTCACATAAAAATATTGAAAAATTAAACGTTCACTGAGGACCGAATACCGTCTTTCAACTTGCTAAACTCGTGTGTCTTTGATCTCATCGACTGTTGTCAGGATGGTGATAACTTGTTAGCCTATTATTTTACTTTTCTAAACTCTAAGTTTAATCACCAGTAGGCCTGCAGTTGATTTCGTCCTCATTTTGTTTTTAAAGTGTATATTACATTATATTAAAAAAGAATTACGTAATTAAAAAAACAACAGTTTAAACCAGTTAAAGGTTATAACAATTACCCAATATTTCATCTGTAATAACAATATTAACATAAGTCGTCCACGAGAGAGTTGTTATTTATTGCGGATAAAAATGGACTGATGATGCAGGTCACAAAATCTTTTTTATTCTGACATTATTTTTGAAAGAAGCATTCCACTCATATTTATTGTGACGTCACATTTCTTCAAACCCGCCCCCCTCGTCACACTTCGTCACAAAATTTTGACCCCACTGCGTGACGTCATATGTGAACGACCCCCAAGCTGAAAATTAAAAACAATAAAAGTATGTACAAGACATTCAAAATAAATGAAATGAAAAACACTGGCAAAGTTATAAAGCAAGCTCTCTCTCTCTCTCTCTCTCTCTGATGCTCTTAGTTAAGTATCGATGGAAATATACATGTGTAGGATACTCCAATTTCATGTCTAGCTGTTGCTCTCCGATAACGTATAGACAGGCATACAGGATAACACAATCTCCTCATAACAGATACAGTAGGTCAGATATTATGACATAAAGGAGGGATCCTCGGAAATAAAGCAACTTCTCATGGTCACCTTCTCTTCTTTAAATACTTTAACAGCCACGTAAAAGAGAAATTGCGTCGCCATGTGAATGAACCAAGAAGAAAAAATCTATAAGAGAACTTATGGACAAACAATAATGCCGAATCAGTTTTTTTTTTTTTAAAAAAAAAAGCCTACTGAAAAACGACATTGACTGGGAACCACGGCATACCCCTGAGCTAGTTCAGCTATTATTTCAACAATAGACTTCCAGTTCGTAGATTTCAGGTGTGCACTGCACGATGAAGGTAATTACCGTTTGCACCGAAATTGTGCCGCATATTGCGTCAACAGCGTAACTTGGCGTTGCAAAATTGAGGCCAAACGCAAAGAAGTTTTCCAGAAATTCCTTAAGAATTCGAAAAATAAAAATCAAGACATAAGAAATAGTTTCAACCAACGGAAACTTCTGTTTCAAATGGTGCTTAGAAAATTGCCCAAAAGCCAAACAAACGAAAAAGACAAAAAGTGAAAAAGCAATAGAAATTTTAGACAATCGACATGGGGATGACTTTGACTATTAAATTGAATGTTTCTTTATTCTGTGATAAGTACCTAAATTTGATTTTCTTGCTTTTTGCAACGCTGAACTTTAACATTTTGTTTTTTTTTGGGGGGGGGGTCTACTGTTGAATGTATTTATATGTATATAACATACTTTTTATTAGGTTTTTCTTCTCAGTCGAGTGTCAGTCAGTGTAAGTGTAGCTTCTCATTAAATCGTTCATAACGATTCACTCATCATTTATCTTGTTTATAAATTTATAAGAAAGGCTTGTATTTCTGAGTGTTTTGCGTGAGGATCCACTATGGCGTGTAAGCATGGGGGGGGGGGGGCTTACGGTTTTAATCTGATGTAAAGACTAGTTATGGCAAATCTGTCTTGTTAAAAATATTATCTCTGATTTTTACTTTAAATAAAAATTAATATCCAACTTTTGCTTTCTTCTTTTGGGCAGATAATCTGAAATGGCAGATTGAGATGGTAGATACACGGCTTTAGTTCCCTTTGAACTTTGCAGTATTGTGCAACTAGACAAGAACGCAAGACTGAAAACGAAAATCATTTGAGTTAAACATGGATTTCAGAATCAAAATTATTTCTAACTGGTCTGTTGATATGGTATAATTTGCTGATGTCTATCATAGGACGAATTATACTCAATATCGCGGTCTAAAATCTTTATGCAGGGTGAACTTGTCCAGATGATTTAAATTCATTACTAAATTTCAATGCGAGGGAGTACGCTTTTGTGAAAATTTAGATTATATCCAGGGCCGACAACCGGGGGGGGGGGACCGGGGATATATCCCCCGGGACCGGACCGGCCTGTAAGGGGGCCCGGGCCGAACAACACTTTTTAATTTTATAAAAGAAAAATTTTCTTTGAACAAGAACTAGAAGAGGCCCGGGTATTTCTTACCCCCATGGCCCGTGATCGCTCTCTACGGTCCTGATTATATCTATTTAAGAAAAACAGCAGATAATATATATTGTCAAATACTTTTTAAATATCTTCTCCTTCCTATACATGCCAGTGAGGTGTGGGATTCCCGGGAAAATTGTAGATACTTAAATTGAGATGTAAGAATAACATAAACAAAATAAACATTTTCTTACAATAATGATTTAGATAGCAATCATCAGTACAATCAAATTTTTTGTGGAATAAAAATGGTAACAATTATGAAAAAAGAGATGCACATCTAGTTATTAAATAGTACTAATATTCGTACTCCAACTTCGTGGATGTTGATGCTAAGGCAGCGTATTTAGTTACTAAAATATAGTAAAATAAAGTATCTATTGTAGCAGCAGAGAGTGTGAACAGACCACTTGCTTGAAATGTCAGTTCGTGAAAATAAAGGTTCTTACAAAGGCTGAAAATACAAGGTCAATAACGCTAAACAGAAGCCAATAACTGACCGAGATTTCTCTAATTGGGTTAGCTCATTTTGTTACTTACCTTTGACGCTCGTGTTTTCATTTTTTTTTTTAATGGGTGTTCGTTTACTTACCAGGACACTTACTATTGGTCGTCACACTCTCTGCTGCTGTAGTGTCAACCAAAACTTTTATCGAGACCCACACGATACCTAGATCTGGGGTCATGTAAATTTATCGTGATAAATCCGTGTGGGGTAGCTTGTGCTTTTGAAAAAAAGTTTTTGAACTTAATCATATCCGTATCCCCCGAACACCAGGTCTGATGGATGTTTCGCAGAGTATTTGTATCGACTCCGTTAAACACAACTAAAATATTAAAGTTATCTCTGGTCACTTTAGGTATTTGTGTATATCGCTGGGTAACATATATAACATCGGTATTTTTGTGTCTGCCTAGAGAAAATATCCGAGCTGGATTTGGTTGTTTGTCCAGCATCACATCATCATATACTACGAGATTATTAATACGTCCATCGAGATCATCCACAGATGGAGCTTCATTAATATCGGTGATAAAATCAACAATATCTTTATCATATTCATCCTCACCCAGCGACTTCGCTTCTTCATTGAAATCTTTAAGTTCATCGTAGCATCGCTGATCATCTACAGATGGTGCCACTAAATATAACTTATCCCACTTGAGCCATCTCATTATCAGATTAAGCGATAATTGCGTCTTACCAGACCCAGATGGGCCTATGATAATCGCTCTGATAGAATTTGGTAGCGCTGGATGATGCTTGACTGGCTCTTGTTTTCGTGTCGCCGAGAAATCAATGATATCCATGTTGTACAAATATAATAATTATATGCAGAGCATCCACCCCCACCAGTGGATTAACAACAATAATAACAAAAAATAAAAACCGTGCACTTACAGGCAAGTGTGTGAAATGTGGTACTAAAAAATACAGATTTATTTCATCTCGTACGAAGACAGGTGGTGATCTCGCTGCTTCACTGGGAAAATTATAAGGGGTTCCATGGGCTAAATACCCAGGAGAAAAACAACTACCTGGATATAATTATTGTGGTCCTGGAACCCGACTTCGTATCCGACTCGATAACCAAGACCAACCAAGACCTGGAGATTATCTAATAAATGCGATTGATCAAGAGATTCACGTTCATGATGTTGCGTATAAAAATAAAGATTTACAACGACATATTGCAGATGTGAAGTTGATTCACTCGTTAAATTCCATCAAAAGTAAATCTTTCAGAGAAAAACTTGCTAGCTTCCTAGTAAAATCTGCGATGAAAGGTAAACTGGTGCTAGGGGCCGGTAATTAATCAACTAATTATTATCATAATAATGGAATCGGTTTATTATAGCCCAAGAGGATATTGGAGGGGTAGAGCAGCGATTAGTAAACTTGCTGATGCGGCAAATGTCTCACGTTCTGTTGCTGCAAACCGGTTAGCACGACAGGCAAATTTATCTACCACCACCTAAAAAAATTTCAGTACTCACATTATGATGTCAGTACTCCCAATGAAGTTCATCAAGCAGATATTTTGTTTTTACCACACGATACCATTAAAATTGGTAGACGTCAATCACGCACATACAAATACGCGTTAACTGTCGTTGACGTTGCAAGTGGATATAAACAAGCAGAACCACTATCAACTAAAACAGCAACTGAAGTTGCATCTGCTTTTGACAAAAACTTATCAGAGTGGTGGTCTACGATGGCCACAGTTACTACAGGTTGATCCTGGCAAACAATTTCTTGGTGCAGTATCATCTCTGATGAAAAAACATAACGTTAAAATCAGACGAGGACATACAGCAACTCATCGTGATAGGCAATCGTTGAACGATTTAATCGAACACTCGCTGAGCTGTTATTTGGGTATCAGTATGCGAAGGAAATATCCCTAAATAAAGTTCAGAGATCTCGTGAACGGGTTGCAAGATTACCAAGTGTGATAGCTGCGTTAAATAATGAAATTAGTGGTGCAACTTCTATGAAGCCTACCAATGCAACCACAAAGAAGTATATACCAATACAACGACGCGACTCTTCCTCAAAACAACCAGTGCTAGGTAATGTGACTGTAAGATATTTATATGAACACGGTAAAGTTGAAGGTGGTAGAAAAAGAGCAACTGATCCTATCTGGAGTGTGACCACACATAAAATTTCCAGTGTGGTAAGATCCACGGGTAGACCCGCAATCTACAGACTAGATTCAACTGCTCCTCAGGGTGGATTTGTATGTGAACAATTACAAGTAATTCCTGAGGATACACAATTACCACCGCGTTCACTTTTGTAAACTGGCTCCTCGACGTCGATTACATTCAAGACAGGTCAGCATCACATTTGCGCGTGTGTGACCAATACTACTATTAATTCTGTCTACGGTAAACTGTCTTGGATTATTGTTCGAATACTGCCACAACATTGCTGTGTTACAGCTCGCACAGTGATTATTCTGTCGTTGTTTCAGTGTCATAATAAATTCAGCATCGAGATCAAAGTCGTGTTTATTATTTTTTGTCACATTGTTTATAACCATATAATTTTTCTTGATAACTTTGTTGTTAACTACATCATCGGTGTCGCTATTGTCTACGATAACCCTCCGCAGCTGAGATATTCTTGTGCCTCGAGACACTGCGAGATAAATTAAATTTGACCATTCGATACGATCATCAATAATCCAAATAATTGTAACAGAAATAGTTAATCCTTGTGACGAATGAATCGTTATAGCATATCCTAACGTCCACGGAGTTTTGTCCATCGTTAACGCGCTCTCAACGGCACTGACAGGAACTAAAACAATATCATTTAACACAAGATTTTGTTTCCTCCTTGACTCTGTCCCTGACTTTTTCAGGGGTCCTGGAATCTCAACTTCAATATTCTGTAGTCGCGTATCTGCTGGGCGATAACACAATGGTATAGGTAGATTTAAAAACTTTTCTTTATGTAACAGAAATAATTGTTTTTGAAGTGAATCACGAACTAACTTTCTACTTGCAACTATCAAATCAGTAGGCCTCCACAAATTCCAAAAATCATTCATAGGAGTTTCTGGAATTACTTCACACATTATCTCGTACTGTATTTTATCTGGCTGCAGTCTGATTAACTTTTTAAATTCTTTCAATGGTTCATCAATAGCTCTATGATCATCGGTTATCTCCTCATAATAATCTACAAACATTTTAACCACTCATGCGGAGACTGTCTAACAAAAGGTGGCGGATGATCATGATCACTTCCAGGATAACATGCTACCATATCAACTGAGATAACATCCTTACAATCGTACGTAATATTCTATGCAGCTGCGTTGAATATCTTCAAGAAATTCCGATCTTGTCGGTGACCATGGATTTTTCTCCTGAGCAAAGTGAGCAGCAACTGATCGAACGGTAAAGCAATTATTCAGTAATTGTTCAGCATCATTAGTATATTTTAATGCAAGATTTTTTTTATTTCTTCGTGGAGTGATTCTGTATGATAAATATCGCCATTAGGCCGTACAAACTGATCATAGTTTAAGGATTCTGAACTTTGAAATAACCACACGGATACAGGGTCACTCTTACTGATATTTCTGATAAAATCAAACATATAATCATTATAAAATTTAACAGTTCTGTCTCGTGGAAATATTGTTACGGTCGGTGTCCATGTATGTGCGTTATGATCAATAATCTCTATCGAAGCTCCTCTTGATTCATATTTCGATTTATACAAAATCTCTCCGGTTAACGTCTTCACTGTTATTGGGAATTTTAATTTTTTTCCCAGATCAGCAACGTCGCTGATAGACGCTCCGGTATCTTTAACTGTTTCTGCCCACTCATTTATTTTTTACGTCTTAGATCCGATAAAACGTTTCTCTGTATCGCGTTTGTGAAGTGTTCTGTAACTCGCTCAGCTACACAATTTATCCTTGATATTCTCATCGGTTTAAGATCATCAACGCTAGGTTTATCATTTAGCGGATACATAACAACTGCAGTCACAGGATACTCTCGTTCATAATATGGTTTGTCAATGCCAGTCAACATTCCTGGTTTGGAATTTTTATTCAAAGTGACAATATTATTTCCAGTGTGAAGTCGTACAGGGTCACGTTTGTCACGGATAATCCAAGTGTCGTCGTCTGTCTCTACAATAAATTTTATTAGAATAAAATATCTTTGATTGTCGAGATAGTTAATAATCATTGCTGCTCGCTCGTCATTCATTCTAATATCAACAACATTCATGATTCTGAATGTTGACCACACATGAGCCGCACCATCGCCCCGAAATTCCTTCTTGGTTTCACGGATACGATTAGTTATATCACTATTCGTTAAAGCCAGATCTTGCATCGAAAAGCTAAAGCTAGGTTTCGGCAGTTTGTCAAGATCGAATCTAGCTTTAGAGGGTTAGTAACAGATAATCTCTCAAACTCCTCCATTTTATAATTAAGGCAAATATATATTAAATTGAAGTATAAGTTATGTATGATTCAAACAAACAATGAATGCAAATGGTTAATGATAGGTTATTAAGTTCCTTGGAACAAAGCTTGTGTAAATGAATTCTGTGGACACCACATGCAAAGCGTTCGAAGAGTCTAGGACCAAAACCGTGTTTACGGTGTGTTGTTGGGGTCAGAGGAAAAATTCAGTTGTGTGTGCAAAGCGGTGGTAAAAAATACAGAGAGATGAAAAGATATTATGATAAAAAATTAACTCTGGTGAATATCCCATAAGAAACGCTGAAGACTATCTAGCCAGATTTTCAAAATAATAATTTAGACAAATAATATTATTATATGAATGGAGCAAAATGAATTTGTAAAACATCCCATCATCAAGAATTATGAAGCATCTCATAATGGTGTAATTAGGCACTGTCGATTAAAACAATCAGTCGGTACTGTTGAAAATATTGGTTATTTTAGATTTACGGTTGGAAAAAAGATATCTTTATCATAGATTCGTGTACGAGTGTTTTCATGGAATAATCGAAGACGGACTTGTGATCGATCATATTAATTCGAACCCAAAGGATAATTCTTTACATAATTTACGAGCTGTTACACAAAGTCAGAATTCTGCATGTGGAAATACTGGGAGATGTAAAAAGTTTGCAAGGAGACCGATTAAATCTGTGAATGTAGAGACAGGCGAAGAAAAAATATTTCAATCAATGAATGCAGCTGGTAAACATTTTGATATTCACGCGCGTTCGGTACAATATGTCGCGAAAAATATAAGAAAATCGGCATTTTCAAAGAAATTCGAACAAAAAAATCACATTCCAGTATTACATACATGAAGGGAGATAACTCTGTCTTCTCCGGTAGAGTAATTAAGTAGTTACCCCGCTTGTTACTGCGTAATATCATATGATCACCGCGATTTTTTTTTTTATGCCGTATTCAGTAATTTAATCGCATGTGTGACAAATTAGCTGTCAGGAATTCGTAGAAGGATATTTACACATTCTTATTTCGTCCCCAATGATAATTCAGATAGACCTACACGCCGCATTTCAATCTCAAGCTAGCTAACGATTTTGTTATTTACAATGAATCAGGGCTGCATGTATTTTAACTCGGCAGAAATGTATATGCGATTTATTTTATATGGTGTGCTTTGAAATTGAAATAAATCCATGCTGCAGTTTACAATTTCCGTATATTGATCACTTGTAGGTATCCAGTATAGGTAATTTTATAATAATTTCTGAAACACATATCTATAAGAGCGGTTCGTGGCGCATTGTTAGAGTGGCGGACTCTCATACCCGAGGTCTTGACTTCCATTCCCGTAACTGACACATTGTCGATGGAGAGCGATTGTCGCAATTTTTCATAATAAGTGGGGTTCCGCCCATGTCACCACGTGGTGGGTGCACTTTTGCACTCCACGGGGTTGATTGTGGGGAGGGTGTGCAGAAATCTGTTGAACGTAGAGAAGGCCCCCGTTGTGTGTTGTACCGTCCATAGAATTAAGATTGTTTATTCTGTAAATACACTACTATAGTTAAGTTTATGTGTATGTGCCGTCCTTATAATGCTGTAAATACGCTAACTATAATTAAGATTGTAAATATTTCGAATCATCCTCTGAACCTGCTAGAATATCGTTTGGTAATCTAGGGGTTCACATGGGGGTTGTGTAAATGTAAATACGGATCACCCTCTGGACCTACTAAAATGTTGTTTGGCAACCTTAGGGGTTCACATGGGGGTTGTGTCTGTATCACCCTCTGAACTTGATAGAATGTGGTTTGCCAATCTAGGAGTTCACATGGGGGTTGTGCTGTAAATATGTGTTGTGTAAAATATTTTTCATTTTAAACAAATCTTTATTATATAATGAATTCTGAAAATATTGATGTTATTATTTCTGCGATTAAAAAATTACAACATGACGGTATAAAAATATCTGATCAACTTAATCCTGAAAAAATTATTTGTGATTTTGAATCATTACAACAATGAAGATTCGAAAATAGATCTACACTACCAGCTGACTATAGAGTCATTAAATTATTGCAACGATCAATGATGCAATCCTTGGCAATAGTTACAGATACGCAGGTTGAACTATTTGTTCCCCTCGCACACGCAATTGAAAAAATTAGATCAGAATTGTCTCACGAATACGAAACAAAAAAGATCGTGAATGCTCGTTTAAGACAGTTGAAGGAGATTATGTCTGCTTGTGAAACTATCCATAATGTCAGTGATAATTGTGAAAGTGAAAGCGCTGTCATCAGTGACTGTAGTGACAACGAAACTAACGCTGTCACCGTGACTGTGGCTAAACAAAAACCTTGACTCTGTCAAGAGGGATAATTCATTTCTGACCACAGTAAAAGAATATTTATTTTTATTCAGATATAATATTTCTTCAGATTATAATAATATTTACTCAGAATCAGAGTATAATAATATTTATTCAGAATCAGATTATAATATTTACTCAGAATCAGATTATAATAACATTTATTTTATTCTGAAAATAATATTTATTCACAATCAGATTATAATAATATTTATTTTTATTCTGATAATAATTTTTATTTTTATTCTGATAATAATATTTATTTTTATTCTGATAATTTTTTTTCTGATAATAATATTTATTTTTATTATGATAATATTATTTACGCAGAATCAGATTAAATTTATTCTGAATCAGATTATATTTATATTCAGAATCAGATTATAATAATATTTATTTTATTCTGATAATAATATTTATTCAGAATCAGATTATAATAAAATTTACTCAGAATCAGATTCAGATAATTTATCTGACAGATTTTTCTTTTGTTTTACAAAATACTGATCCTGGTGTTCTATGACCTTACATACAGATTTACATGTAATGATTCTCCTCTTAAATCCAACAAGTGACCGGTTTGGTCAGTAAGTTTGAAATGTATCCTTGATAATAGCAGATTATGTACATGCAAATATTCGATTCGACAACCTTTGGAAAATTAACGTAAACAACATCGCTAATTGTCTGTCTCGTATCAAAGTCAAGATCAGGTAAAAGTACGTCATCATTATATGAATCAATCGCTCTTCCATAATATTTTAAAAAGAACTGTTTCAAATCATCGCTGGATTTTACATTTTCAATAATAACTTTATTGAAAAATTTTTGATCCAATATAACATGCATTAGATGATTAATATTTTCGATGATCTGTTGTTTTACATCTTCGCTATAATATTGTATTAACGAAGAAAACAGACTTTGTATATTATTATACGTTCGATCGTATTCAGGTTTGATTGCGTCGGCGAATGATTTAATGAAATCTACATCTAATTTTTTTTCTGCTGGAATAAAATCTGTTTTTCCTCCTGTTAATTTTGTATCATAACGACGTAAAAGCCCCATTATTCTAGGAAACTGTATACCTTTACTTTCGATATATTCGTTTCTGTTAAAATATGTCTATGGTGTTTGTTTTTGCTATCTCGGAATATTTGTAAATGTTTGCTTTATTGCGAGAAATTCATCCCTGGTTGATTGTCGATGTTCTTGATAAACCGGTGCAATATCAGATTGGAGTTTTATCGTTGCTAATATATTTTAAAAATTCTTTTAGTGGCGCCAACCCATACGAATCGAAATAAATGCTTCCATGTGGATCAATCGCGTATGCAACCCAATGAGTACTTGGACCAGAGTTTTTATCGAGATTAATTATACCAGTTTCAACATTGTTTGGTTTGTGCGGTAATAGATCATGCATAAAAACACCTCTGAAGTTTTTAATGTTTAATCGCGCAGCAGCATTGAGTTAATCAAAATTGGACATGGTAAGTATCAGCGAAGTGTCCCGCGCAGTCTTAGATCTCGGCGATATAGTGGACCTGGCAATCTTGCTCGGCCGGACTGTGGCACTTCTGGTGCTCTTACACGTCTTCCGTGTTGTATCCGTGATCTTTTTTTTTTTTTTTTCTTTTTTTAGCTTTCTGCGTGCATGATTCCTTGTCCTGTTGCTTTTCTTAGTGCCATCCCAGCAGCAGTTCCAACAGCACCAAGCGCAGCTGCTTTTGCAACAGCTGGGCTGCAGCGGCTATCAACGCTGGTATAGCTGCGAGAAGTGGAAATATACCACCCGTCTTAGCAATGTCTTTAATGGCACCCGCAGAAAGATTAAGTCGTATGCCGGTCTTGGCTTTATTGAAGTGCCTGAGTTGACGTTCTGACAATGATAGTTTATTCAAACCACCTTGGATTTGTTCTTTTCTTAGTGATATTTTTTTTATTCCCGAATTCTTTTTTGATACTGATTATAGCTTTTTAATCTCACCAGGAGTCAGACTAACACTAACATGATGATATGACATTATAATATCGTGAGCGATTTAATTACATGTTTTCTACTGGAGCATCAATAACTCTCATTCGTCCACCAGCACCTTCGAGTAACATCGTTTTATCTGAGAGTATAACAGCGATTGCTCTGTAATTAGCAATAGCTCCTATTGCCACACGATCTCGAAAGTGTATATCAACAACAGATTGCTTAAATAAATCCAAGTGTTCTAGTGAAAAGTAATAGATCGGAAACAGCGTTGTAAAATCTAGCTGTGATATTTGTATGCCAGTATCGATATCTTGATCACGCCCCATGAATGTCATCAAACGATGATATGCACGTGCAACATGATTATTATCAAAATTCGATAATATATCTTCAGCTGGTTCTTGATGTCCATTTATTCTCAGTGAAACTTCAGTAACACCAAGTTTGTCAAAGATCATTATACTTTGTGTTTGTGAGTTTATTCGTGCAGTATCTTGAAAAGCAGCACATATATGTCGCGGTGCGGAAACACTTTGCTTTGATGCTATCTGCCATGTGAATAAAGCATTAATTGTACTTTGAACACTATCTGTAGCTGTTGTCAGCCATGATAATGTTGATTTACCACCCTGCTCCATAAAAGAGAGTAGTCGTTGTTATTCAACGACTGATGGAGTCATTGTTGGCATCCATATTGAAAGTTTTGTTAGTAATACTATACCAGCATCACCAGCAGGTCGCCAAATTGCATCATCGTCGTTAGCTTTTCTTACAAGTACAACTGCATGCTTGGCTCCGAAAATAACCTTTCTAATATTTCTGCAGAATCCAAAGATATGTGACAGTGGAATCGCACATGAAAATCTTCTAATTCCACCTTTTAGCATTGATCGACTTGCTGCGAATCCTAAGTTGAAATCTGGATTAGCACCATGAACCACCGCCCATACATCTGCGTCAGCGTTGTCGGCGAAGTTTCTTGGTCGTCTTATAATATACTGTGTGCTGTTAGGAAAGTTAAAAGTGTCTTTGGCAAACATCATTGACGGACCAACTGATCTTGAACAATCGTCGCTGTATCTTGCTAGACCTAATATCATTGTGGCAACGTCGACGTCTTTCTGGATTGATTCAATAGGTCTTCCATCGATGATATATGTAGCGTTGTCAAACATTGCCATGATGCCATTATTAACAAAACCAACCATAACATCAGCTCCATATTCTGTATTATCTGTTTTTAGAATTCCACCTTCTACTTCAATAAATGCCTCAGCGGGCAAGAAATATTTGCTTGTATCCTGAACTTGCAGTTCAATTCTTCCACGCTGATTTGGCTGTCGTGCATCATAAGAATAATATTGATAATCGCGCACAGACTCATCCTTGAGTACTGGTACGTCCACATCAAATGCGGTACCAGATATATGCTTAAACATCTTTATTATTATTATGTTTTTCTAACACGAAGAACACTTCCTGCTATCAGACTAGCGGTTATATTTTTTTCTTTTTCTGACATGGGTACACCAGCCAACTCTGCTAGTTTTCGATTTGCAGCTTGATTTATTATTTTACTAACATTTGCAGGCATAACCTCAGTGCTGGGCAATATTACTGATTGCGGTTTTCATCGTATTAATCGTGCTAGTCTATCCTTGATTACTGAGGATGCTTTGCTGCAACATCACCAACAGCACCAATACCTTTATCACGAACAACGTCAATAGCTTTCATTCCCAGTTGCTTTGCAATCGGTATTGCTTTTGGGGATAACCTTCTGAATAGACCCTGAACAACATCACCGAGTCCATTACCGTAGATCGCTTTGTATACTGGTAATCTTGAATTCATCACCCTGACCATTATAGGTCCACGTTGAGCATTATGTATAATCATCTTATTTTAGTCAATGCATCTAATTGCTTCCTTTAATCAATCACTGCGGTAATAATCATCAACGATTTCATCGATAAGGGACCGATAAACATTAATATCCATGATACCGCCTGTAAATAATCGTTGACAAATAGCAGCTGCTTCATTAACGATTTCTGGGGAATTATTACCGGCTCGTTTTCCGCCAATCAGAACTTCTAGTCTATCAACATCGGCAAGGACATTATTGGGACATGGAGTAATAAGATTACTTTCGTTGGCACCAATACCACTTCCAGTAGCACCGGGAGCGTCTTGCCATTCTTCTTTCTTACTTGTTATTGGCCTGGTTGCTATTTCTGGTTTTTGTTTTTGTTTTAACCATTCAAGTTGGTTACCTATCTCATTGATAAATACCATATATCTTGGATCATCACTTCTGACCTGATCAACTCCATAATATATGCGAAATATCCATTTGTTCCAGTCATTATTGTTTATAAAACGACCACGGTATCATTATAACTTTTTACGACACTCGCAGCTAATTGTTTTACGTCTTTGGCTTTCCTAACATCATTAACAGTTTCTCTGGTAAATTTATCAATCGGCGCAATTTTAACTTTTGCTTGTTTTAGTTCTGGTACATCACCTATTTCAGCACGAACTTGCTCAATACCTTCAAGAATTTCTTACACTGGTTGAGCAGCAGCTATTTCACCTGGAAGCTCTCGTAGAATCTTTTTTGTTTTCTTAGTTCTCTCCGCTATTTTTCCAGTTGCTTTAGAGGTTTGCTCCAATGTGGGAAGAAGACCTTTAGTAGCCTCTGTAACTGGTTTGAATAATTGTTCTGCACCTTCTATAAATTCCACCTGAGACTCCTGACGCTCTTGTAATTTTTGTTTGACAGAATCACGGACGGGTAGATATATTTTAATTGCCTCTAGTCGCTCTCGAGCTAGTTAGCTTTGTGAGATTCCATTATTGATATATTAATGATTTAATTACATTGCAGCAGAGAGTTTGACGACCAAGTGTCCTGGTAAGTAAACGAACAGGCATAAAAAATGAAAACACGAACGTCAAAGATAAGTAACAAAATGAGCTAACCCAATTAGAGAAATCTCGGTCGGTTAGAGGCTTCGGTTTAGCGTTATTGACCTTGTATTTTCAGCCTTTGTAAGAACCTTTATTTTCACGAACTGACATTTCAAGTAAGTGGTCTGTTCACACTCTGCTGCTGTTGTTGTGTATGAACCTTAAGACTATGTGAGTGACTGGAATACAATATTGTGTCATTTAGCGGCATATAAATTATGTGAAATTTGTTTGAGAACAATGTTCGAACAGAACCGTAAGTTTGCCGGTAATGATTTTATCATGAATGTAATGGATGTTTCAATGACTATGAAAACAGTAATGCACATATCGTAAAGACCCTTCACAGCTGCAAATTGGACTCGGTGTAAAATTTACAGTCTCATTTCAAAATTTCTTCACGTATTACATGATAAGTTTCACATTTTGTTCACTTAAAACATATTTCCACAGATAAATTGGCATTATAATGCATTTTAAAGGCGGTTTGCGCGAGGTTCATGGTGGTTTGTGGTGGTTTGCGTAGCTTGCGGTAAATACATGGCCCCGCGTCTCGATATGTCAGTGGGAGTTTGGACCCTCCATGTACTCGCTGGGCTTCACGTCAAGTTCACAGTATAGAAAAGAAATAGGAACTCAAATGTAATATGACAGAACAAAAATACAGCAACCTCGTACAAATTTCTTTTCTTTTTATTCCAAATTATGTAAAACAATATTTATTATTCATTTCAAGAGAAAAATACGAAAAGGGAGGACAGGAAAGAGACCACAATAAACTAGGAGCTATTTCATATTATGAACACACGAGGGGACATCTCCAAAGTCCTAACAGGCTATATGTGCTGGGACGGGGCTAGTGGGTACCTACATATCCGAATAAGAAATAAGATGGTAAGATAATATACCCAAACATGGCTAGCATTTATGTCAACCGCGATGTTTCGAACCAGTCCTACCGCTGCAAGATGCCCAGAACCATAGCAAAGGTAATTCTTATTGTAATAGTGGTATAGTACTAAACAAAGAAGCGAGAGAACGCATTAAAGAAATGAGGATGTACGTGTTACTCAAAAAAAGGAGGGGGAGAAAGTAAGAGTACGCGCAATAAAGTAATCACGCTTGAGTGCACCCATGGTTGTTCCTGCAGGAATATTTGAAAATGTACACAGGTTTCCACTAACCAAACAATTCGTCTGTCAAGTTTTATGTGAGCTTGATATATATATATATATATATATA
>JAECUM010044281.1:0-20332 GCA_016617855.1 Megalonaias nervosa | reverse complement strand
AACTGTCTTCAGGAGCTTTATTCATTATGTAAAACATTTCTATACTGGTTTCCTCAATCGGCGAAAGTCGATGCCATTTTGTCCACTACAGTAACTCTAAGTTACTGTGAGTGAGATTCCCCACTTCCAAGACCTCAAGTTTCTAACCATGACCACTCCATTTTTGAAATTTGTTATACACTATTCTATGTAATCACTATCCGATTTGATACACATGAGGATATATACATACATACATAAGTACATAGACACAGATTCACACACACATACATACATACATACATACATACATACATACATACATACATACACACACACAGACACATACATACATACATACATACATACATACATACATACATACATACATACATACATAATTAATTAATTATTACGACTCCGTCTTTTAAAAATAAGTAATAGAAAAAAGTGAGAAGCAACAGACATTGCAAAATTCAACAAAGATTTTATTTCCCTAGAACACAAGGTGAAAATAAAGAGAAAGAACTTACGGTATTGCGAATTAAATCCCCAAATAATCATAGAATTGCAGACAAAAGTTCCAATGATAAAATTTTTGAATAAACTTTAGTGGAAATCCAAATTAAATCCAATGCTGAAAGTGTTGATGTGCCTGCGATGGCTCGAAAAGTGTTGTTTTGTCAACAGTCTTTTGTTTGATCGCAATAATACAAATCCGAGAATATATCATTTTGTTTCTAGTTCACTATAAACCCAGGTCTCTATTTCCAAGAATGTTTATCAGAGAACTTTTGTATTTCCAGAGCAGAAATAATTGGAATAATTAAAATTCAAGTAGAAAATGAACTTGATTTTGGACAGGCTTAAGTCCAACATTCAGTGTTATATTACAATTGCATATAATGAAATAAAAAAATTAAAACAAAACTAACAAGCAATCAAATAAAATTTAAACATATATTGTGCAGCAACAGATTCTACATTGTGACAATAAATTCATTAATATTACAGAACACGGTTCATACAAACAGCTTCCAGGCAAGTACTGTTTATGGCGTTCCATAACTATCACTAATTTTGTTCTTAATTCAGACATGAGTACCAACCTTGATGATGCCAAATCTATCTTGAGGAAGGTCGCAGACCAGATTTCCTCCACCTCATCATCAGTTACATCCTCTGCATCTGGTTCATCTACGAGTCACACATCATCTGCCTCGGTATCGGAGGAACACAGGCGCTTGTTTAGTAGAACAATGGTATATAATTTCAACAAACCCCTTCATTTTCCGCTGTTTAATTTCACGAGCTACATCATTGTCATCACGGTGTTTCGTCTTTCTGTCTGCCGTCCTGAGTTGTTGATGCAATGAAGATTTTAAAATTGAATTTTAACTTTATTTTATCACATAGTCAGTACACTTTGCCTACAGTGTGTGCAGTTTCATATTTTTGATATTATACGTGTGAACATTCACTTTATGTGATTCTGATTGGTCCAAATAAGCCCATGAAATTATTGTGCAGTAATCTCTTTACTGATTGGCTGCGATCGTGGGAAAACATTTTAACCCCGCCTTCTGGAATTGTTTGTTTTGAATGAACATTTTTGGCCTCCATTTTTTGATTCTACTCGCGAAAGGGAATTGGGAAAAAATGGTCTCGTCCAATCTCAATATTGCCAATTTACCCCCACAGGGATTTGTTATGTCATGTATAACATATCATAACATGAAAAATGGCAAACCCCCCAGACAAGAACAATAACAACAGGTAAAACTATTGCTTAGATGATAACGAGGGTGGGGGTGGGGATGGATGGGCGGTATATCTGTAGCATGGAATCGACCCTATATACAAGCTTGGTTTAAATGTGAACTTACTGGAGTAAATAAACTCACCTTTGGTCGCAGAAGAATGTAGACATAAACCGGTCTCCCCAACTGACAGGACTGTATCCAAACACAGCACATTTACACGGTAAATATGTAATGCAAGTCCGACTCAAAAAGAGATTTGTTTACGTCTTCTGTACAACTCAATATTCCAAATCAAATACTGCAAATATCCAGTCACGAATACATTGCCGTATATATGTGTATTTCTGCATCCAGTAATCTTCTTCTCACAAAAATATCGCAACAATGTAACGTTTAGTTGTGATGTGGAAAATTTCAACGTAAACACTGTCACTGTGTTGTGTAGACCAACCCAACCGGTACTGTGCACCGTATCAAACAATGTGACATCAAACGCATTAGACATTTTGTGTTAACAAATGTTTTGCCTTTTGTAAAATGTTCTGTTTATTTGGATGGACGATTATTCTTTGATTTATAGTTATCAAAAATGTATAATACACTTTTATTATTTCAACTTTGTTTGGGACTTTTTTTTACACACAACAAATGAAAGGTACAGCGGCTGTCAGAATGAACGAAATTGTTCGTTCTTCGTTCTATCTAAATAATTTCTACTGAAATAAAACTATGTGATAAAAAGAATCTCAAATGGGTAACGATTTAATATTAAATTTATGAAACTCGTTAAATAATGTCCAGCTTTTGCGAGCCTTGGCTCGCAAAAGCTGGACATTATTCAACTCGTTTCATAAATTCAGTATTAAATCGTTACCCATTTGAGATCCTCTATTTATGCAACCGTAGCATTTAATCAGTTTAATTATGTTTAGCAGATTCAATAGCCAATAAACTGAATTAAATGCTATGAGAAAAACAATAAAACCATTAACACCAACTAATTTAAATTTTTGCCTATTGGTCACTTGCTAATGTCCTATTGCTAATGTGTAAAAATGTAACATCCGTTAAACTTTAATTAAACATTATGATTCATAGAATGTGTTTCTGTACACATGAGCCCTGTAACATTGAAAGAAGCCTAGTTTATCAAATAGGTCTTCTTTCAATAGGAGAGTACATGAAAATCACCACGAAATGTTATTGATTTTCCCCAAAATGAAATGACCTAGGCATCATCTTTTGATCTATGACAAAAGCCCACTTCATCTTTTTCTGTACATTTAGACTTGTCACGTGTTCTTCTTGTTTTGCACAGAGATTAAATCCATATAGGGCGAGAACTGGTAGGACTGATAACAATTTGGTCAGGATCGATGGAAGAAGAAAAGGTACCCTTAATTATCACTATTTATCACTATTTTATATAGTTCCTTTATTTCTGTTTTTGTTTTGTTTTTGCCATATTCAGCACCCAAGACAACACTTATGAATGGATAAATACATTTCAAACAATCCATCTAATATAACGTGCACACACACACACACACACACACACACACACACACACACACACAGAGTCAATAAATAGCCTCTATTTTTTTGATCTGACACCAGCACCAAAGCACATCAACATTCAAGTTAACCACTAGAACACAGCACAATGGTTTGTTTTTAAAATATCCTGGCCTAGTATTATTCTGAATATTAAATAAGTACCCCGACTATAGTATTGACTGTCTGCATGATGTGTGTCTGTCTTACGATCCACAAATGTTACTATGTGTTAGTTTCTCCCCGTGTTTCGTTGTTATTGTTCAGCTATGTCTGTTCGTTAGTGTGTTTGACGATTCACAAATGTACTTTGTTAAATTCTGATGAAATGGCTACATTTAATATTTCCACAAATGCAATTTATCACATCTTTCACACACAGTTGCAACAGAGAATATGAAACCTAAGTATGAGCTATAAATGCATGCATATTTATTTCTTCATTTAATTTTAGTCCGACAGGAACGTGTGGGCATCCATGTCTCACAAACACATTCCTAGCTGCTTCATTCATTCATGCAACAGAAACTTATATAAAGTTTCAGGAAATATTGCTCATTTTATGTTCTGATTCTAGTCACCAAAACAAGTAAACTGCGGTGATACATCTTTCTATTTTAGGTCGCACGATGACTCTATCTTTTGTTTGTCTGAGTTCCATTACTTCTGCTACTATTCCATCTCTGGAAGAAAGGAGAATCCTACGTACAAATGCCCTTGGAGAAAAAAAAGTTATTATTCCTGCTGATGCTTTGCATGACCAAGTGAGACAGGCCATACTAAGGTAAATATGTTTTCAAAAAAGTAATGAAAGCTGATAGGCAAATCTTTGAAATGAAGGAAACGAGTGAGTGCATGTGAATAAATGTTCGTATGTTACGTTCTAAATCTTAGGAGAATGAACAATCAAAAAAGCTCCAACAGGTAGGTAATCTGCAACTCGGTTCCGACTCTAGGTTGTTCATCGAGTTAACGTTCAAGTCATAATAGAGAAGATACACCTTCGCTTGTCGATGTGAGTTATATCTGCTATTTTTCTTGATGCAAACATTTCTTTCAAATCTGATCTCTATGCGCACTTCTATTTCATAATATACAGATTTATTAAGTCATAGAAATTAACTTACTCTCAATAATGCGAAAATATACCAAATCCCGTCCTCAAGTTGTCCCACGCCTCAACATGAAAAGAATATTCCAGCTTCAAACGTTTTTCTCTAATGTTTACTTAGAATATTGTTTCTTGGCAAATCAAACAATTAAGTTCTTTTTTGCTAAACCATCAAGCTTATGTGTGAGTGAGAGTGGTGGAAGCTAATATTTGCTGGACCATAAATTATGTTTTAAGTTCCTATAGCATTTTGAAATAAAATATTCCACAAAATAAAAGTTCAGAAACACAATGTAAATTTTGAAATCCTCAGGTTCAGTAGATATGGTCTATTTTATTTATAGACCTAACTGTATCCTTTTTCGCGGTTAGTTTTAATACTCTACTTGTATGACCAAGTGTTTTTCTTAACGTTTAAGTGGACAAGTAATATTTGGTTCAACAAGCTATGTCCTACGGTTTACTTGTCCAAACCAAGTCAAAGTATAAACCAAATTTTAGATAAGTTAATAAAACAATATTTTCTAATTGAATGATATTCAAGAAGAATTTACTGAAATATAAGTCTCGATGGCGATTCCTCTCAGTACTCAACATCATCCATTCAATATGTCCAGCTTGAATCAACCTTCTAAATAAAATTAACCATATCTCTATTTATGAAATCATAATGCCAAACAATCGCAGTACATAATTTTTTGTTTAAAATTGAGTTTAAGAGTGAAAATTTATATAAAACTATTATCCGTACTCGAAATTAAAAAATGTAATATTCATTATCTGTTTTCCAGCTCTTTTCCGGCTTTAAATCAGTGCGGTGGTTTTGAGCTGTTAACGCTAACAAGCAACTCTAAAAAAGTTTTAACTACAGTAAGTCATGGAAGCTGCAATGCAGAAGACATTAGGGAGTTCGGGACAGGTCGCATATACATCAGGCCGACTCAGAAGAGTATCACTATAATTGACATAGAAGACTCATTTGAAGAGCAAGAAAAGTGTTTGTCTTGTTTAAGCATGGTACCTCTTGTTTAAGCATGGTACCTTTAAAGGATCTGAGAGAACATATGCAAACTTGTCAGGTAAGTTAGTCTGATAATCAATGAATTGTATCAGGCATTTTGCTCATTTTAAAGCTTTAACATTAATCCAACTGTATGTTACCTCGTTTATATTCAATTCATGTATATCAAACAAAGGTTCAATTTCTAAGTGCTGTCATCTTCGCTAGCCAAAGTTCAGATATGATAACCCTATCCACGCCTTGGCGTATCGGGCAGATATTTCTGTGTTTCCGGTCTGTGAATTTCACTGGATGCGGCGGCAAGCCACAGCATCCAATCAAAATTAAGTTGTTAAAATCTGAACACTGTTCCTACATGATCGGGACAAGGAGAGCATTTCGTTGGGCTAGAAAGTGCCTGTTGTTTAGATCACTAAATTTATACGATGGTATCATGTGTGCAGAGTATTTACGCAATGTTGGGGATTGAGAGTGTTATTACTAAAACCGTACCTACATATCTTTTAATGATTTTCAGAAATCAGGAGAAGATACAGATTTAATTGAAATTTTCAAGTAAGTTGTATATTTTTGAACCTAAATTTTAGATCTACTTGACTCAAGACCAGATAATTTGTGTGACGGTCTTCTGTCCATCCTTCAGTATTTGTTTATTTGCCTTTTCTAAGGCATTGAGAAAAAAAAGTCATATCACTTGGCAGATATTTTCATAATGACGTGTAATTTCTCCTCCATGAAAATGGTGCCCATTGCACATTCAAGTAACCTGGGTCAACCTGAAAAGGCCCTTTGTACTCAACCACATAAAATGATATTCACAAAAATAAACTGATCCACAGCAAAAAGCCTCCGTCACATTTTGATTGGCGTCTGACTTGATAATTCCATACAGATTATTTCAGTTGGATATATAACTAACTATATAATTATACTTTCCTGAACCTCGTAGGATGTTCTGAAATCTGGTATAACTCACTTATTATGATCTCCAAAGGGAAAACAATTTTTCATATACCTGTTCAAGTTCACAATTTATAATTTCAGTAATTTTATTCAAACCCAAAGGAGGCTAACAAGCTAACACATTCATTCTGGTCAGGTATCAAATAGCTCCTAACGTTTGTGTACAGTGTATAGTTCCTGTACAACTGATGTATGATTTACATTTGTGTTGACTGTATAGCTCCCTGTACATTATATAAATAGTTTACATGTGCGTAGGGTATAGTATAGTTCTCTGTAAAATTTATATATGATTCACATTTGCATAGAGTGTACAATTCCTTGTACAATTGATATATGATTTACATGTATATATAGTGTATAGTTATTGGAAAATTGATATGTAATTTACATTTGTGCAGAGTTTGTAACTCCCTATACATTTGATAAATGATTCATATTTGTGTGGAATATAGTATAGTTCCCTGTACAATTGATATATGATTAACATTCGTACAGTTCCTGCAAAATTAATATATGATTTGCTGGAAGTAGACTGCATATATATGTTTGGAATCCACTAAAAATCACAATAGATCATCACTTTAGTAAAAAAATAAGTGAGGCTCCAGTGCAGATTATCATGCATTATATATTTTGCATTGTCTCCTTTACTCAGTCCACTGATCACTGCCCATGTAAACTTACTAAATGTCCTGTTGGTGGAATATATTATGTGAGGTTTTGCTTCATTGTTAATCCTCTTACATCCTACATAGTTCAATGATGGAATTTAATCATCCTTGATTAATAAATATGCCACTTGATAGCCATTCCACTTGTGTCCTAAATAGCTTCCAACTATTAAAGTACAGTTCTTATCTGAAGCATATGTCTTGTAGAATGCATATGGTTTTTATGAAACTTAAAGGAGGACATAAAATCTGAATCGAACTATATTCATCTGATTTATCTAATGTTGCAAATATATTTTTGTGTTTTCAGCGATGATCCGGCTAACGTTAGTGAGCAGCCTAGTGTTGTAACAACACTTACCAACATCAATGAACAACATAGTACTGTAGCCCCACTTCTCAACACTGGTGAAATGTACAGTAATGTACACATACTTCCAAACATCAGACAACAGGATAGTGTCGTGGCCACATTTCCCAACTCTGGCACTAATGAACATGCTGGTATAGTAGCAACAGTTCACCGTACCAGTGAAGAGCATGGTGGCAGATCAACAGACACTGGCACTAGTGAACAGCTTGTTGACTTCATTCTTTTCTCTTTTTATTATTGTACGAGCCTACACGTAACAGAATTAAATCCAAAATAATACTAAACGTTCTACTCCAAGTCCAGATGAATACGGTGTTCAAAATTAATTCCATGTCCTGAATGTGCTGATGTACCAACAGTATTTTTATGAGATGTGTGTTTCTCATAAACTCTTAGCAATGCTCTATTCTATGGCCAGAAGGAGAGAGAGAGAGAGAGAGAGAGAGAGAGAGAGAGAGAGAGAGAGAGAGAGAGAGACTCTCTCAAGCAAGGTGTCACTTATAACGGTGTAGATACGGCTACATTCTTTGGGAGGCTGAACGAACTGTAACGGGAGCGACTGTAATAAAAGACGGACGGACACTTCTGATTCTTTTGACGGAACGAACTTTATTTAAATACTTGATATATATATAGATATATAATACTACATTCTAGAAATACACCTTATAAAGCCTTTATATTTAAAATACACGAAACACATAACGAAACACATATCAAATTATACTTTTCCTTCGAGATTACCAACTTTATACATTTGTATAATTTCTGCATTTTAGAATATAATACAGATAAATAAATCTCCACTAAATTCATGATAGCCAAAGAGTATAAAATTCAATAGTTGCGATTAATGCAACAATCATTTTGAAGAAATATATTTTACTAAATTTAAAAAAGAATACTAATTTGAAATAGGTTACTAAACATTATTCATTATTACTTAAAGAATATTTTATTTCCAAATTAAATCTTAACATGAAGTTGGTAGATAGTTCGTCTTTTCTAATAATAATTACCTAATTACCACAAATACAAATGAATATAAATTCTTTAAAACAGTCGAACGTTCTATTACATTATAATATAAAATAAATATTACATTATAATATAAAATAAAAAGAACTCACAAAAATGTTTCAGAAGTATGAATCTTTACCGTACAAAAAATCTTTAACATTAAAAAGTCTCTATTCTTTAAAGAAATTTACAAACACAAACGATTCTTACCTGTAAGAAAAGACGGACGGAGTCTTCTGATTCTTTTGACGGAACGAACTGATTCACGCAAGTCCGCTTCTCTATTTATACCATTGTGAACGTATGCCATGGCCAAATTTGGAATAGTGTAGGCTTGTGTGCGTCCGTCTCGAATCAGAAGGAGGCTCCCGTCTATTCTTGTTGATACTGTGTGTTACTTACGTCACCAGACAGACGATTTGCCTCATCAGCTCTATTCATTTCAGAGAAACGGCTGAATTGTACAGCTTACTCAGTCAGAAAAAAATGGCAAGAATCTGGCCACGAAGTACTAACACAATTTACGAGTGCAAATTTTGCTGACTCAATATACAGTACGGGAGGTGTATTTGCACTTGCTTATAAGGGCGCACTCTTTATAAAAATAGTATATAGCTGTAATACGAAAATAAATAATATTACTCTCAATATATTTTAGTGTAAATTACTTCCATTATGATTTAATGAAAAATTACTTTTAATACAATTTAGAGAAAATTTCAATCTTAATAATTTTACTCAAAAATTCTGTCCTAATAGTATTAATGTGCGACAATAGCATAGTCCAGAACTCTTTTGAATGAATTCACAATAATCACAGAATAATATTACAGAATAATATTTAAGTACAAAGTTAGTGAGTTCTTTATAATTTCAATGAGTAATCCAACTCTAAAATTATATCTATACACAACATTAAACACATCTGCAGAATAACATTAAACAAGAACATAGAAAAATCGGAATGAATTCATTGTTCAACTCCTCTGCCTTGTATACACTTTATGGCTCCATCGCAATATTTTCCTACTCTATCTACATCTGCCTCGCAATAACTCTCATTTGACATTTGACAATATCTTCCATTTGACGTTTGACAATACCTCCCATTTAACATTTGACAATACCTCTCATCGCGACAGAACCCATCTGACTTCATCATCAGACGGGAAATTACCCCAAACTTATAAACAGGTTCATTATTAAGTTCGATTTTAAAACTTTTCAACACATACTTATGTAGCTTCATTGCAATCTTCAGTCATGCACCAAAAAACATATTTGCATGCTTTATATTCTGTAGATGAGGTTTTGAAAGTCTGAAATCAATAATTCATGTACACGACTACATTACATTAATTATATGGTGTGATTTTTCTTTTTCTGCAATTGCTTAAAGTAGTATCTTGGCATCAGTGACAATTTTCTTTCTTTCCTCCATTTGTAATTAAATTCATCTTAACTGCCTATTTGTAAGATTACAAATGAACTAATAACATAATCTTTGTTCGTTATTAAAGAGACTGTTTTACTGTGAACATAACAAGTGATAAATTACAAATGGAGGAAAGAAAGAAAATTGTCACTGATGCCAAGATACTACTTTAAGCAATTGCAGAAAAAGAAAAATCACACCATATAATTAATGTAATGTAGTCGTGTACATGAATTATTGATTTCAGACTTTCAAAACCTCATCTACAGAATATAAAGCATGCAAATATGGTTCAATGTCAGAAAGGTTAGCTACTTGAATTCCACGCATTCTGGCATTGAAAGAATTCAATTGTTCTTCATTAAGCACCTCTATTGATGGCACGACGATATCTTCTTCATCACTGGGCTCAGGTATGGGTGCATCAGGATCCATTCCATACTCTCGTAGAGCGTCCTAAATGAAGAAAATACTATTTTGTCTGCATTGTATTCATTCATTTTATTTTAAAAATTTGGCTCTTAAGAACTGGCTCAGTTCTTTAGCTAACAGAATGAGCTACGGTGGCTCAGTTCTAAGTTGCAAACATCGCCAACAAATGTTAGGCTAGGAGAATAGCATATACTAAATTGAAGAACCGGCAATAAACAAATTTGTAATTCGGTCTCTGCATAGTAAACTCATGAAAGTTTTCCGTGCTAAAAAAAGGTTTCTCGATATTGGACAAACAGTTTTCTAAAATTCTAAAATTTTTGTAGAATACTGGCTATTAATTGATATAAAGCAGAAATGTTACAAAAGATGTCCTTTAAATGTTATTTATATTGACATGCAATGAATTTTGCTTCTTTATAATGTTATTGTAATTTTTCGCTGACTGTAAATTTGGTATGATTTATGAGCTTGAAAGAATATATTTCGTAAATACAGACACTTTCCACCTAAGGAAGTAACACATTGTGAAGTTGTAATCATTTGTTATCACTTATTTGATTTGATTATGGTAATCACATACACTGCTAAATAGAAGCGCGCGCGCGCACACACACACACACACACACACACACACACACACACACACACATTGATAAAAGAATGGTGGGTATTTTAAGACTTAATAGTGCTCAGTTTCAAATCTCTTCAGTCTTTCTGGTTTCTTTCTTTACACATTGCTTTATACGAGGCAAGCTTCTCACCTGATCTAATTCTTCGAAGTATTCGTTAGCAATAACTTGATTCTCGTTAAATATACGCTGCAGTCCAAGTATAAATAACTGGCAGGGAGTCCTGTTGTTCTCAGTTCTCAGTTTATGATTGTTCCATGAATTCATAAACTGGAATAGTCTGTCATTTATCACGTTTCTCTACACATAATGCAAGCAGAAGACATGTTTCTCCGAATCTGGATCTAAAAAGCCTTTTACTTCCAATGATACGAAAAACTCATAAAATAACGAAAGCACAGCATTATACACATCACGCCAGAGCCACTCTATCCTCGTATTGTGGACACTTTTTTCAGTTATAAAACTTCCCCTATTAGGACCCCGACGAGGGTGTGAGAGCATGTATTGAGCCACTTCACGGTTTTCCACACCCATGTCCGCTCTCACTCGTGATGGAATGCCCCACTTGGAAACGGCTTCAGTGAAATGGTTTAAAACTGTTGAAACCCTATTATCACAGTTGCAAGCTAAGTAGACAATAAGTCTTGTGAAACCATCGATGCATCCGTGTATTACAAAACGCCATCTGCAGAATATATGTAAATGGCTATACACGTCAGATGAGATAAGAAAATTTATTGCCTTTCATTATAGCGATGGATATAATAATGATAACACCGCGTATTATTATCTAATATAAAGCTGATCAATGACACCTTACCAGCTGTCTCGCTCTAGAATGTCGTCCATCATACCTTACAATCCACATATATAAGTGTTTAATGTAAACTTCAGTTATTATGATATTTGAAAGTAACTAAGAAATTCATTATAATTAAAGAAAATCTCCAAGTGTTTCCTATCAAGTTTGCTAATCAATTTAATGTCAACACATTCTTGATTCATTCTTATTAAACATTGTATTGCACAGATATTTGTAAGATTCATAATTAATGGTGTCATATCTTAATTAAACGTGAACACTAAATGACCAAATACTTATCCATGTCGATATGAATATCAAACCCAGCTTCCTCAAATATATGAAATAATATTTATCTCCTGTCTTTATATTTTTAACCAATGTAGGCAAAATGTTTTTCGGCCTCTGCTTTGTTTACACAAACGGGGTAATATCTAGCATCTCTTGGAATAACAGCTGTAAGACAACATGATTGATACTATACTTGTAATAATCGGGAAAATAAATGTACTCATATCTAATCAACATCAACATCCAAGATCAACATGAATCGGATATGGCAAATAATAAATAAACAAGTAACTAACTGCCGTAGATGGATCTGATGTGATGATGCCCCTGCTGAATTTTCATGCCTTTTAGCATCATACATCATACACCATATACATCAGAAAAAGAGAACTGATTGAATTTTTCATGCTGTAACTCTTTTCCTTCCAACAAAATGTGTTCAGAATTGAAAGGTTTAATCTTGGGAGATGCAAAGATATGGAAAATTCTGAGTAAAATTATGTGTCTTTTAATTTTAGGATTTCGGGGCCTAGGCAATTAAATTAACAAAACTTTGGGGACTGAGAATTAGAGATTACTCACAACTTTATCGTTACCGCATATCATGTAACTGAGTGGAACAATACCTTATCAGTTTGTGATTGCCACCCATATGCCACAAGGCAAGAGGGGACGGAACGGAATAAACCCTTCGCTTTACACACCGCAACATTTCTTAATTGTTGTCCAACTGGATCTACAGTTCTAACCGCTCTCCTTATTCTCTCTCTTTGTACATGAATGCCTTGTGAAATGAGATGACCTTCGATTGTCTTTAAACCTAAAGAAACAAGTGTTTAAAAACATGACTACAAGCATTGAACTCATAAAAAAATAACATTATTTATTTATTTGCAAATATAACATTTACAGTCTGTATCATTCCAGGATAAAAAAAATTAAGGATCTAAATGAATTAAAATTTGACTGGTTTCTAAGGTGATTCGGTAGCTCATTCCACAGAATGACAGTTGCATAACTGAAATATTTGTTTGCCATACAATGAGCAAACAAATATTCATTCTTGAGGCATCTAAAATAATTCACCATCTAAAATTGTATTTATTAACAAATATTTATTATATTCTTAAAACATATAAAATTATCCAAACATTGGGGAGCGCACACTTATTCAGAATTTGAAAGTCTCTGAAGTCATAGGCCTAAGCTGCACACCTTCAGGGTTGTCAGATAAATGCTTGTGTAAATAATCATACACACACCTATGAGCACGCTTTTGTTCTTGTATTTCTCAAGCTTAGTAGTGTTCATGTCGCTGCAGAAGTAGGAGGCCACGGGACTGAACTTGAAATTTGATAGGATAAGTGTATGTCTGTTTGTTGAATCCAATTAACTTTGGACCAATACGTTCCAAGACAGTCAAGTGCCTTAAAGCTTTCCCACAAAGATGCAAATCGAACTGCAGTTGGTAGTCTGTGTCAATCCCCGGCAGTTTAATGATTTCGTCACAGTTTATGAAAGCACTGCTTATGTTTCCACCTGTTTAATTACCATTCTTGTTGCAAATGAAAATGAGTTTTTTTCACATACGTCAGTTATTATCTACAGTTTGAGCACCATGCCGAAATATCTCTTTTAGTCGGCGATTGGGCTTTGTTGGGCAAAATCACTGTATGGAAAATGATCAGGAGTCATTACAAAGTCCGGGTCATTAACTGATCTTTAAAAACAGTTGGGGAAAACCAAAGCCCCACCCCAATACAAATTTCAAAACTTATAAATGTATAACAATATATACATCAAGGAGCATAAATTACATCTGTTTCACCGTACATAGAGGAGTCATTTAGTTGAAGAAAAAGAACTCTTACCTGAACGAGGAAAGTTGTTGATTATTGAATGTACCATCGATATTAGCTCATTATCCCTTATATCACTGAATCGTACCCTATGAGTCAAGCCGAAGTTTGCTAGTCTCCGCTCTACAGTTCTCCTGCTTACCCCAAGCAAAGTTGCCATGTCTCTTGATGTGAAGTAATTTTCTGGAGGAAATTAATAAAGACTTGGTTACAAATAATTTTCCGAAAGCACGAGAAAGATTTTCCATATAAAGGTTTATGTTATGTGGACATACTAGAGAGAATGCATATCGGCTAGTAATGTCTAAAACACCACGTATAATGTGAAATAATGAAGATTGCAACAAACCAATGAAAACACAATTTCTTTGATAATGTACGGTGGTAAAAGTATAGATTGTGGAATATCATTTGAAGTCTTTGACAGTACTATATATTAAATTTCAATAAAGACTATAATATTTGCACATCCTCCCATTTATTTGTAACACCACCCCCCACCCCCACCAACAACATACACACACACACACCAATTTTAAAACGAACAGGCATCAACGAAAGGAAAAATTCACAAAACTTGGTCATTTCATTGATTGATTCATAATTTCTAACCTGATTGTCACCAGGGAGTCCCAAACACTGTCATTTTGTTGGTGTTTCGAATCAAATTGGAGTTTCTTAAGTAACATGGTCCCCATATTTGCATGGGCAAGTCTCTGTTTTTAAGCAACAGGGGTAATGTAGTTCACCGTCTTATATAATCTTCAGTAATTCCGGAAATTTTGGTGTTACATGTCTCTTACACGTGTATACAAGAGTTTGTTCTTTTTTTATTTGCTCAGTTTGTTCAGGAAATATTAAAAATAGACATTTTTTTACTGGAATGGACTGTTCTATAAACCAGAAAAGGACAGTGAGCAATCTGTTGCTTATTTATATAGAAAGCTTTTATTGGCTGAAATGCCAATAAGTCGACAGTGTTAGGGACTTATTGTCAACTGTAAGTTAGAAATTATGAATCAATGAATGAAATGACTTAGTTTTGTGCATTTTTATGTCCTTGATACTCTTCGTGTTTAAAATGTGTAAGGGGGTACAAACAAACGGGATGGTGTGCAAATACTATACTCAGCGGCATTAGCTAATTGATGGTTAACATTTACTATTCCTAAGTGTTGTTCCATAAACAGTTTCAGTCCCGATATCTTATAATATTTCAGGAAAAAGAAAGCATTTAGCTGGACGGACAGATAATAATACTCAGGAAAATATGTCATGTATTACAATTTGGAACACTATCAACGCTTTAAAATGACTTCCCGATGATTTGCTTGCTTACGGAAGAATTATCAAATATTGTAGGTGAACATCAGATAAATAATGAAAATGGAAGAAGTAAACAATGCTTTATGTGTTTGGGAATAACAATGGAACATGTAAAATATAATATATAGTACGTAAGTGTGTCAGTTGAGTTATAGCATTACCGATGAAAAATTGTAGTTGTTCCTTTCTTATGTCCCAAAGAGGTCTGCCCCTATGCACAGTATAGACTTGCGAGGCTCTGTACTGGTCTCGCTGACTGGCATAGAATTGATATCGGTTTTGTAAAGGAGACTACGAGCTTGTCCAAGTAGCTCAATCACTTCGACAGGCACTGATGCATCCTGGAAGAAGTCCTCCATTAAAATCTCAATGCCACGTACCTGAATCTTTATAATGTTCTCTGCTTCCATCCTATTTGACATGCGCTCTTTACACTTTCTCAATTCTTCCATGATAAAGTTTACTGACGACACCAATCTTGCTGAGCCAGAATACATTTTTGGGGTAACATATATCATCAGAGTGAAACGGAATTCAAAAGTACTCCATTATTAGGAATAGCAATACTGTCTTTAGCATCGATTGCTTTCATTTGTCATTTCAGGCAAACACAAGGAATTGTGAAGAACTGAAGTGGCAATGAACTGGAAATGATAAAATGTTTAAATGGTTAAAAAAATTACACATTCCATTGCAAGCAGTCAAGCTATTACATGTGGATAAAGCCTTTTTCCTTAAACAACGAATTAATAAATGTGAGAAAGGCTAAATATTACGGTATTCTTTCCTAATTAATTCAACATATTTAATCACTTTCCTATTTTATATTTAAAATATCACTTTTGAATCACGAGATTGTTAAAAAGATAACTCCAGACTATTTTGAAAGCTTGTTGTTTAGCTACCCAGCCTGATCAAAATCGAGATTTCTTACATAGTGTTATAAGTGAATATCGATTTTCATCAGATTGGTTGACTATTAAAATAAGTATTGATTACTGAGACTTTCGATTGGATCTAAAATAAATATTGCCTTCGACAAAAAGAGATAAAACCTTATCAGTTATCAGTGATAAAGTTGCACACGGGAAGGAATCTGCATATAATTAAACAAGTATTCAATTGTACCAGTAGAAACGGGAAATAATTTTGCAATATCAACTTGAATATTTTCGTTGAATACTCCCATACTGTTATCAGAGCTTTATCGTCATTCGAGATTTCGTTCTTTCACCCCTAAAAGGCCAAAACTACCCTGTGCCTACGTGGTGCGAGGCTGATGGTTAAGGTAGCTGCCAGAGTTACCAAACTTTAGGGACGTTTATTTAAGTGAAGTCATAGTAATATTAAATGCTGTTTTGTTATTTCACCTGCTCTGAGTCGTAACTTCAAAAAAATGTGGGCCCTCCTGAAAAACGAAATATGAAAAATGACCCGCACCCTACACCGTGTACAAATTTGCCCCCCTCCCCCCCCCCTCAACACTGCAGGGGCCGCGGGGGCGTTAGTTATGCCACAACTTCTGGTATAGGCACCTAATATGTCTCATAATTAGCTCAACTCCATGATCAATTTCCTATATTGCTTTTAACAGCTAAATTGTCATTTTCATATTTGTATTTTCCAGTTTTATCATATCCATTTGTTTGGGGGTTTTTTTTATGAAAGAAGACACCACTTGTATGATTATATACGGTATATCTATTATCAAGGGACCGTAAATGACATAGATAGCTGTTGTATACTGTGTTATTGCTATTGTTTCACGCACCAGCAATTAGTCTCGCATTGTTTTGACAGCAACGACACATAATAAAACTGACGTTGAAGCTCCTTCGCTTGTAAAGTTCCAGCTGCAATCCAATACTATGTGTCAATAATTTGATAACCGTAGAGACTCCAGCCATTACTGTAAGTATTTTATAGTAAAAGTGTCGGGAGGCAGATTTACACCGTATGTAACTGTATTTATATAGATAATTACGCCACCTTAATGGATCAAAGAGATTAGTCGACTCTTCTTCTGGTGCTGTGATGTTATTGTCAATCACTGATCAAAGTGGGTGGGGAGTACCATCGCATGCAAAGAATAGATTGGCTGTTTAAAGATTGATGTTGAGACAGTTAACTGTCATGACTTGAAGCATTTATTTTTACAGTTTGTCTGTACCTGATTACTGATAAACCCATTTTGTTCCCGTACAGCGACAAGTTTTACCGGTAAAAACCGGCATATACCGGTCTAACGGAATCTAGGTTCGATTCCTACCATCGGATCAACCAAAGTTGGATGCCATGGTGTGCCACTGGTGAATGCACTTTATTTTATTTGCGTCATCATGCTCCAAACCTCTTGTATCGCTATGACGAAATACCAGAAATAATCTTGCAATGTGAGGAAAAGACAAAAAGAAGCACAGTTTATCAAATTCGACGATTTACTGTAATTTCAATTAATGCCTCTCGCCATCCGTGCCGTTTTTTTTTTTGGTTTTTTTTCATGAAACACTTATGAGGATGCAACTGTTTATTTGTCACTTTTTCATTTCTTTTGCGATCTGTCCCAGATCCATCCTCAACATTAGATGAAGTTTCAGGTAACACAGTAAAAATGTTCAAATAACCTTTTGTGCTTGCGAAGCGCAGTTGCCCACACTTACCTGCTGGACTATTCAATGTAAAATGAAATATATGTTTTGCTATCTTAAGTAAGTTAATACAAACTCGAATATGCTTCAGTATTCCTATATATGGTGCAGGACAGTTAGGTGTACATTTAAACTGTAAAGAGAATTCTCTCACAAGCAAAAGCCGATGGGCAGAGAACCTCTTATAGGCATATCAGAGTATCGAGCAACTGCTCTTTATATCGTGTTCTCACCAGCAGAATTGTTGATGGGGAGACAGCTCAGATCAATTCTCCCAACAACCCGCTTAAAATTAATTCCCAAAACACCCATCACCGCTGAGGTCAAAAAGAAAATTACACTTCGTAAGAAGAAAACAAAGAATTAAAATGATAAAAGTAAAACCACTTAAACCACTTAAGGAAGGGGAATCAGTCGAGTTTAATTGAAAGGTCAAAACTGGGAACCTGCCGTTGTAATAAGAAAATACAGCGAAAGGTCATACACAGTTCGCACCAAAGATGGTACCATTTATCTTCGCAATAGACGTCAGCTCATGAAAACTAATGAAACACACCCCCTACAATTTAATATAAATGCGCCCTTCTCTCAGATTGAAAACAAACTGTGTACAGCTGTATCACCCCCCACAAATGCCAGTAAATCAATTTCAGAATCAATGGAATCTCAGTGTTTCAGCCAAAGTACGCCTGAGCCTGACGCAACATTCCCACAAGATTCGGATTATAGTCGCGTATGCACTCTGTGCTTTTGCGACTGGTTGTGGCCCTAGGCTGGGCGACAGTCCCCTTAAGGGGGCGCTTGGCCCTAGGCTGGGCCTTTCCTGTGCCTTAGTTATCTGGGGTATGTGCATGGTGCCCTCATATCCCCTTATATAAAGTGGACGCACTACATCACCCCCAAAAAGCAGACCTACGACAAGGTCTCCCACCGCGGCACCCTCCCCTGCCACCACGTCACCAAAGACGAAGCCCAACCTGCTTTATTTCAGCAGGGCAGACTTATTGGTAATTATGTCCATTTGTGCCTAGGGACATCCCTATGCCAATGTTGTGTTAGCCACCTGTGCAATTTTTGCAATCTTATAGGGTTGTGAATTTAGAATATATTTTGTGTTTGAATTTTGCGTACTTTGCGTACTTATATGGGTCTAAATTTTACCAATCTGCTGGATGTATGTCATCCTACGATTTAGCACCTCTTAGGTATTATTGGTTGATTGTTTTTGCGCCGCCGTCCTAATGGATCCAGTTTATGTGGAGTCGGTCTACCGTGATGAAAATGTAGACCTTTGGTTGATTTGTGGGACAGCAGGCAGAGCCGCCTGGACTGACCCTTGCGTTTGAGTTTGTCCGTGTCTGGGTAGGGGAATTGTGGGACAGCAGGCTGAGCCGCCTGGGACTGTCCCTTGCCTTTGAGTTTGTCCGTGTCGGGTAGGGGGGATTGTGGGACAGCAGGATGGGTGTATCCTGGACTGTCCCTTGCCTTTGATTCGATGCCAACACCCTTCCGCCGGGAACATGGTGGGAAGTCTTTGCTAGACATAGGCTTGTCCAGATCAGGATCCCACCCAGGTATTACTAGTATAACTTCCCTAGCACCTGTTGTAATGTTTCCAGCTAGGGTGTTATTGTGGGTATGTGTGTGTGTGTGGGGGGGCTTGGGTTTATGGGGCAGCAGGTAGAGCTTCCTGGACTGCTCCTTGCTTTTTTGCTTGTCTGGCTAGGCTGGCCATCCATTCTTCTTGTGTACTTCCTGTCAGGGCTTTTGACAGATTGGCCAGTTGTTTCCTTCCTGGATGGCGTATTGTGTAGCGATTCGATTTTATGTTATACATCTTTTCTGTAGGGACTGGTTATACATCTTTTCTGTAGGGGATAGTTATACATCTTTTCTGTAGACCTGGTTATGCATCTTTTCTGTAGGGTATGGGTGGCAATTTTTGAGACCAACACATCTTTTCTGTGTGACCTTTCTGTCAGCATGATGAAACAAGGTTATCTTCATTGGTAGTTTAGACTTTGTCCCCTCGTATGGTCCAGGTAGTTCATCCTCCTTCCTCTGTCTGTTTGTAGTTGTATGTTGTTCTGTCCCCTGGTCTTACTGTCGTCAGTGTATTTTATAATAATTTTTTTTTTTTAAACATAAATATATACACACACATACATATACACTCCCACATATATACACCTGCCAACTAAAAAATTAACACTTATATAGTGTAGATTTTTTTTTTTTTTTATATATACATATACATATATATAAATATAACTTATATATATAGATATAATTATATACGCACACATACATATACACTCCCACATATATATACACCTGCCAACTCAAAGATATACACATATATAGTGTAATTTTTTTTTTGTTTTTGTTTTTATAGCTACACTTCCAAACCCCAATATATACTTATATACCACTCCCAATATATATA
>JAECUM010044277.1:0-13130 GCA_016617855.1 Megalonaias nervosa | reverse complement strand
GTTTTTCGAATTAGGTGAGATAAAAATGTATATTACACAGTAATCACACAAACTAATTTAAAGAAAACCCCAAAACCTGCACGGATCAAGTTTTGTGATATTGATCTGGAGTCGTATGTAGCAGGAGTCGATGATACAACGGTTTCTTGATTCTTTAAGGCTTTTACAGTAAACATTGCTAAATTAGTCATCAGAATTTTACTAATATCATATTGTATAGAAGTCCTAAATTTTCTAAAGTGTGATTTTATATACAAAGGTGGGCAAATATTTTCTTCTTATTTCTCGGCATAGCGGACAAGCAGTAATACAATGAAATTCATTTTCGATATTAACGGTACAAATTTGACAGAATCTCTCTTCATAACAAATACTTTCATATCTTCTAGTGTTACCTCTGAATGGCAAGTTCCCCATTCTTAGTATAGTGATTATTTAACAAAAATCGCTCTCTCCTAACAATTCTAGATATCTTTGACAAGTGAATTCTATTCGCAATGACCTATAGAAAGACAGTCGTTCCATCGAATTAATCTATGGCTGAACAATCTAAGAAATGTATATTTATCATTTACTCCCTGAGTACACCAAAATTGCCAAATCAAAATGTAAATAGAAGCTTTTCTTCATTGTTAGCCCAACAATCAAGATTTCCCCCATCTTAACTGTAAATTGTAGTATTGTTTATGATATCTGTCTTCTGTCATTTTAGAATTCTTAGACAATATTTCATAATACGTTTATATCTTATACTCTGCATATTAATTCTTCCTAATTCATTATATACCAATGCATTTGGAGTTGACTTGGACGTAAGAATATATTTCCAAAATTACAAATGAGTTTCTTTTTAAAATCATTGGCATCATACGACCCCAAACATGAGCCCCATAGTTAAGGATGGGAGCTATCTTCGAGTCAAACAAACCAAGGAATCCAATTACGGGTAATCTGGCAAATTTTGAAAGATCTTGCATCAATATATGCATAGCCTTCAACATCTGCAAGAATAGAGTTTTCTGGCAATATACCAAGAGTTTTTGTGAAGAATATATGCATCCTCAATACGTATAGTATGATTCAGTCTTTACCTCTGTAGGGCCATAATACCCCTTTTCATAACTTCTATGATAGCCACCTCTGCGAAATACAACCACTCTTTTTTTCCATATTCACTTTTAATTTCCACTTTAGACAAAATGTATGCAGCCTATTGAGCATATTTTGCAACTGGTTAGAAGAGTCAGTGAAGACAATTAAATCGTCTTCATACAACAGTAAAACTAGTTCTAAGGTTTCTACCGACACGTCCCTGTTTTTTTCAGCTAAAAAGGGTTTCAAATAGTTCAAAATAAAGAAAAGAGAAAAGGCGATGAAACACAACATTGGTGTACACCCAAATGACAATTAAACATATTGATAGTACAATTGTTGGATTTAACACAGGCTTTTATCTCAGCATGAATTGCCCTTATAATTCTTAACATTTTCCACTATTATTTTCACTAATTAGCATCTCTTTATCCTATCAAAGGCTTTTTTATAGTCAATAAAAACTGCATAGAATCTACCCCTACGTTTTCTTAAATATTTACAAATTAATGTATATAATATAAATATATTATCTGTCGTAGAATAACATGCTCTAAATCCAGCTTGCTCATCGCCCAGTAATTCGTTTTCGTCCACCCATTCATTTATCATATTATTTAATAATAATAATAATAATAATAATAATAATGATAATAATAATAATCTCTAATAATGATACTGATATTTATCACTGTCATGATCAAGATCATTCAAAATTAAACAATAAAAATATTGAGTTACGTAGCTGAGATAAAATAATCTGATTCGATGAAATAAACATAATGAATACTGAGAACTTAATAGACAGAAGTAAGTAACAATCCATGCTGGACAAAACAAAAGGATAGATAAAATGAATAGACCCTTTTCAGAGTTTTGTATCAGAGTGGTCTCCCATGCCGGGAGGTGTAAATCTACTGGTTGACAACAATGGCAAGCAAAGAACACGCTGACATGTTATTGATTGTTCTCATATATTTGAATTCCTTTACCTAAAGATGCATGCCACATTGGCCGGAGCTAATAAGATTCGGAAAGAGATCAGTGAGAACGGTAGAATTTGCAAGGTATTTAATTTATCCTCATACCCATGTTCAGTAATGTTATTATTCGCTAATGTATTAAAGGTGTTTCTGGCAAATTAAACACCGTGTATCAGATCAAAACAAGGTTATTGGCTATGATACTCCATAATTATCTTCGGTACATAGAAATCAGGAATTATACTAGCTATTCATTATCGAGATAATGCGAGAAACAGCGTTAACTTGATCATTGGCATTGTTACATATGCTTATTTCCTCTATTTGAAGAAAAGGGCATCAAATATAATATGGTGAGGATGATAGAAAAAAGCTAGTACTAACAGAATTAAACATTTAGGATAAAATGGGTTGTTTCGCTGATTGCAAAGCCAGGTGGACCATAGCTCAAGTTGTGAGCAAGAATGTAGCCAGTGCCATCCCAGACTAGTCCGGAAACGTCAAGTTTTGAAGAGACACTTGGTGCAGAAAAATATGACACAAGTACACCGCTGTGAGAAACAGCAATCAGTTTAAGATGGAGACAGAGACAAAAGGGTTACTGGCGGTACCAAAAAAGACACTCATTTTTAAAAAGCACGAGTCGGAAAAGTAGCATCCGCTACATTCTTAAAGCCATTTCATATTTTGAGACCAAGTTCACCAGCAAATGGTGCGATCATGTGACAGACAACGTCGTCAAAACTAATCAGGCCAATATCTTCTGGGACTTCGTCATCTTGACTTGGTCTATGATGAACCTCACATATTCACTGATTGACAAATAGAGAAGTGTTTCAGTCATGAAAGATATTGCGGGGCATGAAAAGTCTCTAAATGAGCACAACGAACAGGAAGAAAAATTCTTCAGCTTGGTGAAAGAGCTTATGAAGTACAGAAGTCGTCGAAATGTGAGTGGGTGCACGGAGAGTTATGCCAAGTAGCTCAGAGACAGCCTAAGGACGCTAGGCATATAGCATATGTCTAACCTACACCCAAAAGCATCACTCCAAAAAGATAGGATACTAGAAAAGCTTCTGAGGATTAAAGATTGGGAAAATGGTTAGATCTCAGGACAGAGAGTAATAAAATTATGTCGTAGAAAGTAGAGAGAATCTAGTAGTAGTAACAGTGGTGGTTGTTGGTTTGGTGTTGTTGGTATTGCTGAGTTATTTGTTTGCTTGTTTTGCTGGTGTTCTGTTTTGTCTTTAGGTCGTCTTTGTCCTTCTAATAATAATAATAATAATAATAATAATAATAATAATAATGATAACAATAGCAATAGTAAGTGTAAACATATTAATTATTACAATAATCTCATGAATGTTATAATGATGATGTCTGATTAATTGCAGTAAACATTATCATATTGCATGAATTCGACGATAGATGAGATATACTCATAAAAATGTTATAACCTTTATTTTATCTGCTGGATCAAAAGAATAGTAGAGTGAAGATTTAGTAGCTTAATTCTTTCGTCGACAGTCCCTAGTTGCACTTATATTCTTTGACATTGGACAGACTTCAGTTATAGTTTCATTCTTCGACTGTCGACAGCGACAGTTACAGTTACATTCTTTGACAGTCGACACTCTTTAGTTATGGTTACATTCTTTGACAATCGACAGTCTCTAGTTTTAGTTACATTCTTGATAGTCGATAGTCTCGAGTTAAAGTGACATTCTTTGACAGCTGACAGTCTCTAATTATAGTTGCATTCTTCAGAAGAAATCGAATTTCATAGTAACTATGAGGATAGTAAGCATCATCTTATTCATGTATCAAAAGACATGGTATGAAAACGAGAACAAAGTTTGCTCTGATGACCGAGTACTGTGGTTACATTTGTACATTGGGTTATAAATCTCTTCGACCAATGTCTCTACTAAAGCAATTGTTAAAGAGCCAACGTGTACACAATTCTAACTTATATCTGAATCTGGGTGTGGGGTCGGGAGTGGTTTTTAAAAATTCTTTGGAGCGTCAGTATTACCACATTAGTGACTATAAAAAACGCTTAAATGATGGCCTCTGTACCAACATAGAATCAGTCTGTGCATGGTAGCGTTGTTTTCTATACGGTGGACCCTCTAACAGAGTTTGCTGCCACGCATCTGTCCAAAATATATGTACCTTAGATATATTAGTCGAGATGATACTTGCGTAAAGAGGGTTCGATCTTATCATAAATTTTATCTTTTCACCCTATCTGATGTCACCCTATACTACAATACAACGTTTGGTGTGCAATTAATCAAATAGCCCTTACGTAGTGATTTTGGAACCCATTATCTTTTGGACTATCTTTTGGACTCGTTTGTTTTTTTTTTTTTTGTTTGTTTTATAATGTATCTATAAGTAAGATTCAGTTCCTTCAATTGTACACTGGTTAATGGTTACGGTGGTGGAGGCTGAGTTACGGCTGTCAGCAACTGTGACTGTCAGTGTGTAAGTGTACGTAAACTCCCATCTCATTGTCTTGGTAGCATAAATAACACCAGTACCTGAAATAAATAAACAAAAGTAAAAAATTCGGCGGGCATTATTGGTTGCCCTCGCAGATACGGGTCTGGTATATAAAGGTATATAGTGCTAGTTAACATCGTTGGTAGGCGTAACGAGTCCTCTTTGATCAAAACAACGATGCCTAGACCAGTCGGTGTCAATTACGCGATATCTCGTATCAAACGCATGGAGTCGACTGCAAATGCAACCACGATCAGTCCAGTTTATTCAAGATTAATGCTTCAAGTTCCAAATTTACGTTATAAAATAACATTATAAAATGTTGGAATATTTTGTACCCTAGAAGTAATTGTATGAATTTATAGGTCCACGTATAGCTTCAATTTGTACTTGCAGATTAACACTAATCTGAGCATAATTTTCATGACTGATATAAGGCAACGTTATATGAGCAACACTAGTTTTTGACAAAATATTTGGTCACGAAATGTATGTTTTGTAAACATCTTACACATCGTATTCATTTAACCTGGGTGAGATGAAAAAGTAAAACTTGTGAGCTTCGCAACCTCTTGGTCAATGTAATTTATTAATTGTTTCTGGTACCTATGAAATGTTTGCATGTTTTTGAACATTTAATTACATAATCGGATTTGATTCCATGTTCCCACTTAATCCTTATCCAGACAGCAACGATGCAAGATGTTTGGCCATAGATATTATAAAATATGATTTATAATCTATACGGGACAACTAGTGGACGGATGCAGGGAATTCGACATATAGTCCACTCTTTTTAAAGCATGGGTATAAACAGGTCTGAAGTCGGGTTTCTGAGCTGCATGATTAAGCCGACCTTTTTTTATGTGCGCATTATGTTTAAAAGAGGATTATATCCTAAGCTTCTGAAATAGGCGGTCATATGCTATGACAAAATTCAACATCTGGTCTATTTCAAATTATTTGTTGAACACAATGCCTTCTAATATCAACCAGAATTCTGGTAGAGTTTAACAGATTTCCTCCTTATGTACAAAATAAAGAAAGAGTAGATATTTGTACTTCGATTTCTGTATTAATAGTATAGACGATGGACTGCACTTGCTGACGAACTGTCCACAAGCCAGAATTTATAGAATCTATGCCTTATCCTCCTTGGATGTTTATTGTCCGTAATACAACGAATGTTTCTAATTTCCGGGGGATAACGAAATCTAGCAACGCCTTAAATGCTTGGTAGTGAATGAAATTTGCTAGCTTGTGTACTTGATGTCATGTTTAAAACAGAGGAACCATTACAATACCAGAGAGGTCATGACAATATCGATTTTGATCTCTGAGGATTAGGTCCTGGCAACTTTGATTTATTATAATCTCTGAGGATCCGTTACCCCTACCCACAATTAATTAGCATGAGGCATGAGTGGGCAGTCAACCGCGTATGAAAATGTAATAGAAGGAAAGGAAATAAAAACATGGACAGAGCAGGCAGACTCCATAAGGCGATGACGAAGACAACGACGACGATGGTGGTGGTGGTGATGACTATAAGAAAAATACTGAGACAGAAGGAAACAGAACAAAGATAGACTTGCAAAAAAATCATTTTAATACTTTGTAATACTTACCACAACGTTCAGGAAACAAAATATAACATCCAAATGTCTGCATATATTTTAAAACGATTTGAAGTAATTCACAGAAAGAAGTACCTGTGTGGCAAATAAATCAGTTTCTTATGATGTCCCATACTAAAGCAGTTTCCTGTCTCACCAGTTATCAATCGTCTTTGAAGGATCCACCGTCAAACATCATTAATCAAAAAATGCTTTTTTGTACATATTTTGCGACAAACGTAATTGCCACTTTTAGGGATGGAAGTAAAACCTGAAGATTATGAATATTACCTGTGTACACTGTTATATATAATGAAATATTTATGAAATAATGTCTCACTGTCATAGCATGACTCTAATCGGATGTGCAAAGATCATTACGAAACAGAGATAGTTATATAATTACAGGAAAGAACGAAGGCTAACAAAATGGTTGACTTGATTTGAACTCTGTTTTTTGTATAACACTCATACAAATGCTGTACACTCAACTTATCTTTATATTTCATGAGTGTTGAGGTTAATGCCAGTGCACAGTTACCTACTAAGTATTGCATCTTTCACCTAGTGTTGTCGTTTGTTATAATATAATAACCCAATCTCACCTGCTGATAGTCAGTTCTTTATAGTACCCATCTGGCCTTGTTTGTGATGGCCATTAGCAGGGTAAATATAGACTCCAGCAATATATTATAGTGTCTATTAATATATAACTAGCTTAATACATTTTCATTATCTATACTTGATAATGAATCTATTGTGAACCTCAATAGTGGTTTTTAAAGTCCTAGTTTTAGTGGCTGTAACGGCAGAGTGTAATATTGTAGTAGTTGATAATGATTCCTTTTGTTTCAGACGAGACTTACATGTAAAATGTTATTTATTGTTCAAAACGTTAAATCATATAGCAGTGAAAGTTTGATTTTTACCTGTGTTGGGACAAGGTTAACAATTGTATCTAATAAAAGTACATATGCTAAATGTAGTCATTTTAAGCCAACTATTTAGTTTTGTAATTTGACCACTATCTATGTTCATGATGGACGTATTTCCACTCTCTTTCTATGTCAGATGCACTTAACGTGCAAAAGTAATAGCAGAGGTTCCAGTGCGTGTTTAACATTTGATAAGGATTTTAACAGTCACCATTTGGCTGTAGGTAACATCTATACCGTATTTATTGACTGTAAATAAGTTAAAGCATCTCTGGTGTTGGGTGGGTATGATACAGATGTGGCTTTATCTTCTTGATGTGATTTTGTTGATCATTTATTTTCCATCTTCACCGTCCTCTGCAGCTGGTTGTTGAAGACACTGTGCAAAAGCACATTTTCTTTTTATTAAATGATCAAAACAGACCACTTCCTATCAAATAATCGATTGCATTTGAGAGAAAATCAGTTTCTTTTCGAGGACGAAACCTTGGCACGAAATACCGCGTCCAATAATATGTTTATTTCCCTGATCGCACTTTGTTTCCTTTGACTTGAGTCATGTTAATGGTTTGTAATACATGCTAATAATTAACTTCAGTCAAACTTTATTCAACGTTCCGGTTTTATGTGGAGCGAAAATCTTCCACATTTTTGTGTGTAATAGTCTGATAAACCAATCCCTCTTCATATGCTTTTTTTCTGAGTAAGCTGAGAAGTATTCAATGTTTTTCGTAACCAGTTGTTTTAATCATTTTTTTCTTTCTTCAGTTTCTTTTAGTTCACCGTGTGTGTCATAGCTCTTATTCTGAGGACCGTTCAACTGAATGGAGTCTAGTTTTGTGACATTCTTTATGTTGTGTACAGCAGTATTTTACTTCTTGTTTGCTTTGCAAATCATCTTAGTTGGCTGATCAAGTATTAATTAATTTGCGGAAAAAATAGTCATTTTATGTCTGACTGACAGTTATTTGTAAATATTAAACATTAGGATGGTTCTGAAATTGGAATTTCTTGATGACATTAGTGCCTGTAATGTCGCAAATAAATGTCATATTGAGACATTTGACACCGACTTTTCAAGCAGTGTTACGTTGAAATGTTGCAGCTGACATCTCTCGGTTTGTGTGACAATAACTGATGCAACAAACGTATTGTGATTCTTGATAATTTTATTTAGACAAAAGGTCAGCTTGGCATCATTGTTCATTCCAGATAAGGCTACGGACATTTAAGTACTATAAACCCACTTTTCAACGCGACTAGTACAGTGCGATCTCCCAACATCAATTTTGTTTGCGTCTTGAATATGTCACTGTTCAGATATCCATTTTACAAAATGTAATTTGCTGGTATATAATTCTTCTCTGGAAGGATTCTCTCGCAATCTTCGCTAATATAAGTAGTTCGTGAAAGAAAAGTAATTGTACATGCAGTATTAGAGTCTATTAGGTCGGCAACATAAGTATACAATGGCAGTAGGCAGTAAAACATTATTGTTCAACTTATTTGTTTAGAAGGCGTGATTATTAAGGTATTCAAGCTCACTTTGACAGGAGCGTGAGTAATCTTATTGGAAATCTGAAAGTAATTAATTATTTTAGTTAGACTGACTATCGAGAACATAGGTAGATGCCAGCGCGCTTTATGATAATAAGAAAAGGGTTTTATTCATTTCCTTTATCGCCAGAAATGATCCAGTTGACGGCAGCAATCTCATTCCCAGAAAATATATATGAATTTGAATTTTTCAAACTTACCGGTGTCGAAACTCCAGAGAGTGTTTCCGAAAACATGAGAAGTGGCTGGAGCAGTTTAGGTTACGGTAAGAGAACTACTATCATCATCTCTCCAATCTAAGTCATAGACTGCCTGTAAAGCATTCACTGTAAGTCCATCAACTGTCACACTATCTATGAACAGATTTATATATTCTGGTGAAAAAATGGAACCTCTCCATAATTTTCTTTGTACAAGTTAAGAGCCTTACTAATATACAAAACTTGGTGTACAAACCTTTTAAAAATATTTGTATTTAATTATATAATGTGCAAATCAATAATAATTAACAACTATTATTATCGTACTTTTGACCATATGATATGCTTGATAGAAAAGTACTTCCATCATCTTAAAAATTAAAATTCCTATTGTCTGGATGTTATTGTTTTCAACAGCCACAACTAGACAATGCAAAACGATGCACTTGATACTCAACAGTCACTTTCACATAGTCGTGAACACGACATTAAGTACTTACATTACCTGTCAGTGAGTTTTTATTGCCAAATGCTTTGTGTGTTCGCAGCATTGAGTGGAAATGGACGCTTACATTCATTCGAAAGACTTGGTTATAAATTTCTAACTGTCACTGTCAAAATGGGGCTTTTATATTTCTCGCTTACGTTTTGCACTTATTGTTCTCTCTGTGCAAGGGCCTATTATTGGTTTTGTAAGAAGTCGTCTTTTAACCCGGGCGTGAGTTCCCAAGAATTACAAATATTCAGTTTATGAAAATCATTATCAATATGATTCTTGTTTAAATTAAAGGCAAAAAGAATAAATCAATTATTTTATACGTTCTACATGTTTTCATATAGGAAGACGACAACATTAGAAATAAAGATTGAAAACCACTAGACGTATCCCGATCATGTTTGATCCTTTTTGTTCTAGTGATACGAGACCAATAAAAAGTCAAAACTGGAAAATAACTAGGGCATTCCATGTGTGCATATTAGCTAATGGTATAGAGACATAACAACATTTCTAGAACAAATACATTTGTTTTTGTTTTGAAAACGATGGAACGTATTAGTCCACTCCGACAGAAGATTTGGCTTTGAATCCTCGCCATAATGGGAATTTCTTTTATAAGTCGCATAAATGACAGATTACTTGCTTCGGGGGTTTATTTCATTAAATTAATATTTTACTATAGACACTTCTATGAACAATATGCAACACTGCATATTTGTTTTTAATTCTAATAAAGTTGTAGAGTGTTTGAAATAAATGCGTCACTAAAGTTTGCGGTCTGAACCGTTAGCAAAACTGTCAAATTCATTTAGTTCCATACAATATACCTTTGAAATACGTGTTAACGGTTCTTTCTCCTAAGCTGTACAGAATAAAAATCTAGAAACAATCTTGCGGGAACTAATTTGTAATCTTACTACAATAATGAATGAAAAAGATTAATGCTGAATAATTGCTGGTAATAGACGGATGTCCATACTAGATAAATGTTCAAAGGGGGACAAATCTATAAGTGTTGGCTGTTACGAGTTAGTTCCATTCAAGTTATGTTCGGTACATGTTGCCTTTGACATGATAACATACATTTATTACCTCACTACGTTATAAACAACCTTGTCTACGCCATCAGCATTATCTGCAGCACTAGTTAAATGGTTTATTTATAATTCAAGGACGTATGCATACAAAAGCTGTGGGGATGCTTAGCAATCTGATCTGCTGACCACTTATCGGACTGCAGGGTTCAGATTCGCGAGAATCTGTAAGCAGAACGAATGTAAGGCCCAAATAGTTTTCTCGTCTTGGCCTCAGTGATCACAAGTGGCTTAAAACTCTTTGAAACTGCACTGAAATCGAGTACCAGATCTTTCGTGAGGGGGAAAAAAAGGGTCGAGGATGAGGTTAGCAGATTTGGGTAGCACATTCAAAAGTTGAATCTGCTTCCGAGATATACTCATAACTATTTATGTTGAATTGTGTGTTAACAATGTGTTTAAGACCTGAAAGCAGAAAAGTACAACAGTAAGAAGGTGCTCATATTTCATATTTTGGAATTTCAAAAAAAAACAATATAATTTTAAAATAAATACTTACACATTGTGCGCGGTGCAAAAATGTGATAAGGATTAAGTGATGGTGCGAAATGTAAAAATTAAAAATTTACCCCAATGCAATAAATTCATTTAAGAAGGATGGGGTTCAATCGTGTAATATGTCAATGACATTCATTACCTACCCCCAACACACACACACACACACACACACACACACACACACACACACACACACTCACCACCTAAGGACCAATTTCTTGAAAATATACATCCAACACTGAAACACTGAGAGATAATACTGAATTCTGGGCGCAGAGACTAGAACGGGGACCGACTTGTGTTTGAAACAATATCCATTACCTAGGGGTGGGGTGTTAAAGACGTTAAGAACGGTTTTCATCGGTCGTAACTTAAGCATTAGTTTTTCAAAAACAAACCCCACAAAAAAATCTGCAAAGCAGAAACCATAATTAATTAATTTAAACATTAAGAAGCTTCCTTCTTATGATTCATATACAGTGCATTTTACATGCAGGCTACAGTTAACGTATTGACAAATCTGATAATATATACATGTCTGGTATAATAGTTTATGTACTGTACTGGTCATTGCTCAAAGAAAATTTTTTTAGGCACATGCTCCGGGCTGGTGACTTAAACAAACTCACAAGCCCTGACTGAAATTCCATAAGCCCGGACAGTTCATACCTGTCAACTCTCAAGCAGGGAGAAAAACTTCCCGATTTTGGGGTATTTCCCCAGCTACCTCCCGATTTCGTAATATCTCCCGATGTTTCGCAAAGAACTCCCGATTATTACATTATGTCTGTCAATTTTCATTTCTCAGAAAATATACCCCTAAACCATACATAAACAGATACATAGGCGCCCGCAGCATAGGTCAAAGGGGGTCACCTGACCCCCTGGAAATCATACTGCATATATATATATATATAAAATAGCGAAAACCATACATGTTTTAAAAGTTCAACAGATAATTTATTTCCCTAGAATACAAAAGAGAAACGTATTAAAGAACTTGCAGCGTTGCGAAATAAATGCCAAATATTCCAAAAAATTATATCAACAGAACCAATGAATAAAATTCTAATTAAATTCCAGTGGTCATCGAAATAAGATCCAAGAATACAATGCCTTGTCACCAATGTATAAAATATATTAAGTTGGTCACCTATGTGACATTTATTATTTGCGTATTTTTCTCAAGTAAATTGAAGATGATGTAATGATTACATAATATCACTTATCTAGCTTTTGTTATTTTATCATATTTTCACTAAAATGATGTTGCATATCAGCGATAATTAATACATTAGTTTCGAAATATAATCTTGATACTTGCTTAAATTCTTGCAGCCAAATTTATCCCAAGGCAATTTACCATTAGCATAATCATTATCAGATATGTTTTCATTTCTTACGTTTCATGAAATAGATTTCGTTTTTCTTCTTTCAATTTGACAAAGTAGTTTATATGTTCAGATGGGACAATGCCTTCTTTCGAAATACTGACATATCACAATTATTTGTTCTTTTGATTGTTTGTATCTTTTTTGTTGTTGTTGTTTTTGCAGAACATTTGGTTATCTGAAAATCACCAGCTTTACTCATTTTCTCAAGTATATGCAAAATATATTTTGTGCTAATGGATTTAAGCTATACAGTCGAAACTTCATATAGTGATCCATATTCTAAGATATGCGTTTATTTGTTTTATTTGAAGATTTTCAATTTCTATCCTTATAAGACGTCCATGATTTTTTTGTGTAATAATCTGGCAATACTCTTAATTGAAAAACAGCGTAGTTTTTTATTTTGCTTTTTTCTTCTTTAATCACATCTAATATCAATAATAAGATAAACATTTTTACACCTTTATATTAGTTATCTTCTTTGGTCAACCAAAAGATTTATGTTTCATCTTACCCTTTGTAATGGTAATCCTTTTCCGAAATATTTTCTACAAAAGGCCTTGGTAAGCTGCTGCTCCTATTAGTAGAGGTTAAATAAGAAGACTCTCACCTTGTTTCTTTAATTATGCAGGGAAAATTGTATATCTATATTATTGTATAAGGATGTCGCTTTTGTAGTTCGTTTCATTTAGCGGAGCGATGTGTGTTTTTATCACAAGTCTAATAGCGGTTGCTTTGTGTGCATATCGTTCTT
>JAECUM010044276.1:0-18702 GCA_016617855.1 Megalonaias nervosa | reverse complement strand
GTGAGTGAGTGATCAAGTTTCGTGCGTCATATTCACATTCTTTGGACAATATGCACTCCACTGCATACTTAAGTATCCTCAGCTTCGCCACTGAATCCGCCATAGATAGTTGTACCTCTGGAGATTTTTCAAACATTAAATCATTCCAATGTAAATAAACCTGTTCGTCGTGAATGATGATAGATCTTTCTTTCGATTCCTTTAATCTTTTTTTCTTTTCCATGTGGTTATGTCGGGACGCATAACTTGCGAGAATTAAGCCTCCTATAATATTTCCTGTATCAAATAGTGTTGATTGGGTCTTACGCACTATACATATAGTCACAGATGGGATCTGGATTGATATTTCAAATCCAGTCATGCGGTTTTTTTTTGTGTTTTTTTTTTTTTATATATATCTTGTCTTTAATGATTGCAATTGTTACCTATAGGCAATTAAATTATTTGTGTTAGTTTAAATTTCTTTTTATTTTATTTTTGTTTCATTGCACTTTATTGTTATGATAAATTTTCACTGGATTTGATATTTTGTTTGGCAAATTCAGTTATCTGTTTTGACCTGATTGGAACGCAAAAGTATTGCTTTATTATTTCTTTAGCTTGCCTTGGTTCAAAGATTGGTAAACACAGAGTAAAAATGATTGGTCATTACCAAAGTCAGGTTCAGCCCACGTGTTGGCTCTGTTGTAAACATCTTTATTTTTAAATTCATTTCCGGTGTGGGAATCAGATTCTTAGCTAAGGCTCTAGTGGCTTACGTGCTGATTGGGATATACCTTATTGCGGTATTCGAATTAAGTGATCACGTAGCCCCGTAGAGATTTAGTCAGTCGTATTCTGCACCTTTGGAGTTAAAGTGTTTTTTGTCAATATTGATGCCAGTTGATGAAACATTCTTCTATTTTTTTTAATTTAATAATTTATTCACTCTAGAAAACATACAAGTGCTCTTCTTCATCAAAATACTTGGACAAAGACATTTAGTGGAAATTTATTCTGGAATTCTAAACTGGAACATTATAAGTTGTGATTCAACGAGGAACAGTTGACATCAGTACAACTACCTCATCTGACGTCATCGTCCTCCATCTTGGAACTTCATCGGGATTTGAACTTCGATTCATTTAGAACTTTTTAGTGACAGGACTTATATTTTTAAATTCCAGGATTAATTTTCGGATTATATTCACAAACTTTAAGTCCTTCTTCATATTTTTACCTTGTTTTCTAGGGGTATAAATTATTTACAAAGCTTGTTGGCTTCACTCTTTTCTTTGTTACTTTGTAAGAGCCTTAGTCACGTAATACATTATTCTTACGTTTGTCACACACAGATCTCCTTTTCTGTAGAAATATTCGGGAATTAGAGAACGCAATATTCAATATATAAGTTTCAGAAGGTACAATTGTATGTGCATTAAAATTTTACCTTTCAATCTCCACCAAACTAATTGGTAAACAACAATGTAATATGTCCTATAAAATGCTTATTAATATACCAGTATAGGCATTTCCATTCCCTAGAGGCAACATTCATTTTTGTTACACCTTTGCTCCTCTTTCTTAGCATTTATCGTGCCGATTGGGTTAGAAAGAAGTTGTGTGGTCCTAATGATTTTATTTATTGTATAGGAGCTCTGATATGTATTCTTATGTTTTCTTGCCAAAGGCTCGGCACTCTAGTGATACCTCCTGCGATACGAACGACAATTTGATTCTCTAGCGTCTAGCTAGGGCTATATTCAACACTTAGGAGCAAATGCAATAGTCATGTGTCGTAATCATACATGCACGATGGGAAGTCAATAATGTATATGAGTAATGGGATGCCAAATATATTTAAATGTTCATTACAACACTACGCTTTGTTAAAGCGGTAGTCTATATTTGATGCTTTGCACGTGCAGCTTCTTCCATTTAATATGTTTGCTTTTTGTTCCATAACTGATATTTTCGTTGAATGCAGAAAACGCACTAAAAGTGATATGGACCCTATCGTATTTTTATCTGTAGACCTTCAATAAATTAACACATATTTTTTACGCAAGATTTATATTTAATTTTTATTGCTGAGACACTAGATTCTATAAAATGATTGTCTTTGAAATAGATTCATTATAAGGTGCCAAGAACCATACAGCCCACTAATTTAATTAGACCTTTACCAATACGTTTTGGAGAAGAAGGCATATCGACAACCCTGTATGTAGTCTGTGATATGAATCTATAACTGGGGAACATATAAATCACCCTCCCCCATCCGAAGAAATAAATTAAACCAAGCTGTTTCGTTTTCTTTAAGCAAATGGCTTTGAATACAGCTTTCATTTGTACACTTCATATGTTATTGTTAGATGAAATTAACATACTGTGTTTCAGTCTGTCATGAATCACAGCCGTAGCCGTATTATTATTGTCCTGAATACGTGACAACAATATTGCATTTACATGCATCAGTGCCGTTAATAGGTGTTACGTATATGTAATTAAATTGTTGGTGTGTTAGTTTTCAAATTCTTTTTTATTTTATTTTTGTTTCATTACATTTTATTGTAGTGATTATTGCAGGGATCGAGAATCCTTTTCATTAATTTTGCTTATCTAAGACGTAAAACGTATTACATTAGCAATATTTTTAGTTTACCTTGGTCCGCGGTAGTGTAAGTGCTACGCTAATACGATTGGCTGTTTTCAAGGTCCTTTTCGGCCTTCGTGTTAGTCTGAATAAACAATGTTTTATTTTTAAATTTATTTTAGAGTGATAGTCTAGCTCTTAGATAGGGCTACGTGCAATTTGGCAAATATCTTGTTGCGTATTTCATGTGTTATTAGATCACTGTCTGTCTCGCGAGAACGGGATGATAATTCGGGTGAATATATAACCCTTTCTGAGCGCTCGTCAGTCAGTTGTATTCTTGATACCTAGACGACCGGATAGGTTATTTTATTGTTGAAACCAGATTGTTTTTGAAATTCATTTGTGTTTGGAATTTAATAATTTATTCTCTACAAAACCAAACGAGTGTACTGTTTTATAAATTCTGGGAGAAAGAAATTCAGTGAAAATTTATTCTGAAATTATTCGGAAACATAAACTGTGATTCAATTGAGGAAATGTTGATATTTGTACAAGGACCATATCTGACGTCATCGCCTTCCATTTTGGTATGTCGTCGAGATTCGAACCTGGATTCTAATAGAACTATTTAGTGATAGGACTTTTGTTTTTCATTCTTAGGATTAAATTTTGGATTATATTCACAAACCGTAGGTCCTATTTTCCAATGTTTCCATTGTTTTCTAGGGAAATAAATTATTTTGTTAAAATATACAAAGCTTGTTGTCTTCGCTCTTTAATCTTGTTATTATTGTACAAGCCTACACGTAGCTTAGGAAAGACACGGGTTCATTTTATTTTCATTGTGTTTGAAGGCTTAGTCCGATGATCCGTGGTTATCAAAACGCTTATGCATGCAACATACGTTACAAACTTGCACGGGGAAATGCCGGGCCACTTTATATACACCAATTATATAACGATCACCTAAATGTATGCTGACAGATGCACGAGTTGCGTTGAGTGTAAAATGATTCAACATGATATAAGTAAAGCAAGTCAAGTCTTAAAAAGGTAAAAAACAAGGGTTATGCCTTTTATAAAACCTGAACACATCACATAAGGTAGTCCATCACGCAGAACGGCTTGATTAAAATTATAATGCAATATGAATGTATACCACACGCATGGTGAAAGGGCTTATCGACCAGATTGGTAAACGTAATGGGAAAGATAAAACTTATCCTAATTGTTCTTCATCAATATTTCTATTACCAGAAATGTACAAGCTATGTGACGGAATTTTGCAATATAACGAAATAACTTTCTCAAAATGAATAAAATTCAGTTTACCAATTCCAAACAAATGACTTCAACGTCTCCTGTCTTTATCTGGCGTTTGTAGATAAGATGCCCCATGTACTAATCAGGCACAACATAGGTTGTAAAATGCGTAGCTTACAACATCATATCCTACATTTACAGCTGGCATTACGTGTCGTACAAATTCCTCAACTTCAAGATAGTGTTTCCAATAATTGCTGCATACTCACGAAACTGGCGCTATAAAATAAATAGTTAGAAGTCATGCATTGTTACATTTGGAAAGAGGAGAGGTTAATATTATTGTTTATTACCTTTGGTGATACAGTCATTCAGGAACCGATTCTGCTACTCCACTGAGTATATTAAAAGATAGGTCACGTCGGTTTTTGAATGGCATCCGCATCGCCTGTAGAAATGTATGGCAAACAATTTTGGTTTTTCTAATCATGGAGTTAGATTTCTGAACAAAAACCGAACTAACATCTGCCAGCATATATGCGAAACTTGTAAAGACAACAATGTTGAATGTGTATAAAATTTGGAATCAGATTAAATGAGAGACTTCTATTATCCCAACAACATTCAGCATTGTAGAGCGAAAAAGAATCATGGATTCCAATAGCAAACTACTTCAAATATATGCGGGTCTATGACATGTCTGATAAAGCTAGCAACCAAAACATATCTTCGCAAACTCCTTCCTCTTGGAAATTTGTGTAGCCTTCCAAGTCTTGCTTTGTCTAAACATATATTTATGATGTGTCGTTTTACGTTTTCTGGTGGATATTTTGCGTACACTTCAAAAGTGTGTCGTAACTGAGTTCTTCATAAATTTCATGAACCAGACATATCGCCAAAAGAAATATCAGCGGAAGAGAATAGTTAACAAATGAAGAGATTGCTTTCTTAGAAAGAATAAGTATTGATTCTGATATTGCTTCATTTTGACTTCCTCATACAGACAATGTTCCCTGTATTCGTTATTTAAATACAATGAAATATAAAGAGCCTAAATTAAGTTTCTAGCATCCCTCTGGGTACTAAAATCATATATATATATATGAGTATCTATGTCTGTCTAAAATTCAGCTACCAGTATATTGACCTACTTCAACATGTTGTGATTTTCACTGGAACTTAGGAGATGAATTTGGCCTAGCCCTTCACAAAGAACTCAGCCAAAGTTATGACGACTACCAGGTCCTCACACTATTTTAGTGTACCCTGACACTCTCCTGGATTAAACTCAGCTTCTCCAATGTCGCATTAATTTACTTCTGCTCGCTGTTCCGATAAAATGTAATATTCCTTACCTTAATTGCAACTCTCAACATACTTTTGTCACAGATAATATTTTGTAGTATTAGGCACGTGCTCATGATGAGAGAGCATAATTCTAGGCACTTTAAAATATGTGTTTCACTTAAAGGACAAAAGTATTACTTAAGTCATATGATTAAAGGAAACACCACTATCACAAATGGACATACTTAGGAAATTGTACGATTGTGTATTCCCTTGTTCAGTACAATCATTTAAGTTAACCTGTTGTTAGATGTATATTATTTTCAATTGGTTTGTCTGCTTTTTTGTCATCTTTGCCATGCACGAATCTGCAAATCGAATTATGAAGGATAAATAATGAAAGGTACTGGCAATAATACTCTAGCAGCTTTACTGCTATCTCCATTTTTTTGAACAAAAATAAAAACAACACAAATAAAATGCACAACAAAATATTGGATTAACTATCATGATTCACATTGTTTCTAAATTGATATTACTGATAAACTCGTACATAATTTCGCGCTATACAAATAAGTTGTGCACGTTAAAGAATTAAAAGGGCTACTGTGTGCGTTTCCATCTTGTCGGCTGTAATTTCCTTTAAATAAGAGATTTTGATCATTGCATTATTGCGACATCTTCATTATTTTTTCTCCTACTTTAAGGCGCAGATTCGTCTAAGATTATTCAGAGAAAAGCATTCCTATTTCAGTCATTAGACGTACTTTCCTGCTTCTACCATGTGCTTTTCCTTTCCATTATTACCTGCATACACTACTAACCTGACCAACAACAACATGGCTAGTATATCGGATATACCCGGATTAAAGGGAAATCTGCTCACATGCACACCAGCACAGTTTCCTCGAGCAGAATAACTAAACGTAAATAACGACCGCATATGGGACTATCCAACCGTGTTTCAGAGGCATAGTCGAATGAAACTACCGTTGCTGTTTACGCTTGGATAAATAATTAACTACCTCAAATGATCATGCAAGTCAGTACAACTTAAACTGCAAACAATGTTGAGGTGTTACCACGTGCACGAATCAATCAGTGTCAGGGCCTGTTGATGAATCCAAATTGGTGATGCAAGATTGACGTGTTAATGTCACTACCGATACAATTTCATCAAGTATTAAAAGACCACATAAATGTTTCACAGATTTTCCATCGCAAGTAAATCAAGATTGGTCAACTGACGCGCGATCGTCTACCTAATCGAAGACCTATGCCCGAGGGTATTCTTGGTAGTCCTTTTCTTATGTGGCCTCCAACTGCCTTTTCAAAGCCATTCTTGATATAGTTTCGACAGCTCCAAACGCTGCAGATTTTGCATCTTCTGGGGCCACTGCTGCCAACAATGTTGGAAGGGCTGCCAGGAATGGAAGTATTCGACAGGGCTTTGCATGTTTTAATTTTAGTGTTATTGAAGAGCGTCTGTATTTGGCCGCATTAAAGGTAAGCGAGCTGAGTTTGGGTCAGCCACACGAGGACAGTCCAAATTACTTTTGCTGCATACAGTTTCATATTTAACCGAAGTTGTTTTTGAATGCATGTTTGAACTTTTTGCAATCTACTTTAATAAGGCACACTTTCATCGCCTGTTCAATCGGACGAGTGGCAAAGCACATGAGTGAGATTTAATATTGGTTTCAATTGCATCAGAAATGATGTTGATATGAGTCTGGGGAACGCAAATATCTTAGTGGAGTGCACCATCCTAAGGCAGACCTTCATCGCCTGTTCAATCGGACGAGTTACAAAGCACAATAGTGAGATTTAATATTGGCTTAAATTGCATCAGAAATGATGTTGATATGAGGCTGGGGAACGAAAATATCTTAGTGGAGTCCACCATCCTAAGGCAGACCTTCATCGCCTGTGCAATCGGACGAGTTACTAAGCACATGAGTGAGATTTAATATTGGTTTAAATTGCATCAGAAATGATGTTGATATGAGTCTGAGGAACGCAAATAATTTAGTGGAATGCACCATCCTATATGAATTAGGACGATGTTACAATTTTCATGATTTTAATAGCATGTTTAGACGGCATGTTCTCTGAGTTATGTAACCGTAGAGGAAGAAACTGTTCCAGTGATCAGCCGCGTAACACGATACTAGAGTATCTCTGTGGATGCAAACCAAGATAAATGTATGTGATAAAGGTAATGCAGCGTTTTACATTTGGATAGAAAGGTCAACTTAGATGTATTTCGCCACATTATTTTAGAAATATGGGATTATACTCCCAAATTCCAATGTTTAGCTATCAGCAGCAGAACCGCAGCCTTTGTAAATTTACTCGCTTAACAAAACCAATTATGCAAAAAGTATCACGTTACCTTCTCCAATTGTGAATTTTGCACTATTTCAAAACGTGCGGTTTACAAAACATTATAAGAGTCTTGTTGCGATTGATTTCCATTAATTTTATGTGAATATCTAATTGAACGCGTATTTTGAACCATTTAATGGCACGGTCTTTTGCATCAATGTAAATGTTTTCATTTTTAATATCTCCAATAAACACATTTTCGTGCTTGCTATTCATGTTTGTAACAAGTACTATTAAGCTGTGTAGTTTTCATATTGCAGAGTCATCTGAATTTCTGCCACAAACTTTGTACAAGGTAGTCTTGACGGTTATTGGAGGATCAGTTGTCGTAATTTGTACTGGCGCCCTCATCATTAGCATCGTCATAAATGCATCTTTGAAGAAAAGAAGGTGAACATCGTATACTTACTATGATTTTTGCTACATATTTGATAATTCATAGTCAGTAAATGCCTTCATAGTTAACATTAGTGTCTATTGGCTTTCAGAGAGAGAATAATGTCTACGTCTATCAAAGTTTTATAATATATCATTACTACCCTGTGGTGCGAGAAAATATAATATAACTGTAAGGTGCTTTCAACTATTTAGCTCTTTTGGTTAACTTAATTACTTTTTCAGCTGTACAGTACTATTTTCTTGTCTTTTAAATGTTACAGATAAATAAATATCTTTAGTCTCAAAAGGAACTTAAATTGGCCTATATAGCGTATATCAAAGATAGTCATCAGTACAAGAAAGGACAATATTTCGTTTACGCTGAAGATAGTGTTTATTCATTTCGCTCTAAAGGAAACCCAATTATATGAATAATATTTGTCCTGTACATGTGAAGCACAGTTAATTAGAGGAAAGTAAACAGCTGCATTACCTACTTTACTGCCTCCCTTACCTAGAATGGCAACGCATTTGTCAGTCATTCTTGTGCCTAGTTCTGTCATAATAGGGCTGTTGTTGATAGCAAAATAAAATTAATTATGAAGAGGAAATGAAATTTCGCTTTTTATCTATATCATTATAAATAAAATAGATATAATTTTATCTGCTTCAGAAACATGTGCTTGCGAGTGGTTATGTTTTCCAAACTTATTCATCTCAAATATAATCTAATAATGAATAGGATTAACTTCATCTATAATGTACCCTATGGGGTATATTTGCTGCATTACTATAAGTTTTAGGTTCGTTTCAAGAGTCATAACATAAATGCATCAAGTGTAGTTTACCTTTCTACTTTTGGTATAGTTTGCAAACTTTGTGCTATTCTTACTACTACTGAGGACGGTTATTCATTTACTCATAGTCCTGATAAAGTGTCGATGTTTTTGGATACTATTAGTAGTATTTTCAGTATCGACGCAACACAGGAACCATTTATTTTTCATGGCATTGAATAGCCGAAAACGCCGGTAAATTTTGTTCGCATATTTAGCATCATCATTTCTTGTCAATGACCAAGGCGTAATAAGATAAGCAAAGAAACGTAGAATGGTATGTTTCATTGTTTTAATTCGCTAAGATCACAATGTCTCAGAAATAATTTGAAAGCATGCATAATTAAACATGATTAAACAAGAGGTACACTTTCTGTAATGCACGTGTTGGGACAGTTTAAAATCATGTGACATTAAGCTTGAAAATATGTCTTTGGCTATATCTTCAAATAAGATGTATATATGCGTAATAAGTTCATTTTCTTCTTTTACCCTCAAGGAACAATGATACTCGCAGCACAAACAGAGAAATTAACCCGTTAGGTAGAAGTAGAGAAGAAACGTCGGGAGAAAGCGTACGCGAGGACAGAATTACTCCATCGTATTATAACGTTGCATCATTATGCATACCAAACAGTGAGTTTTGTTTTTTTTTTTTAAAAAAAAAAAAAATTGTTTGCATGCGTGGAAAAAACACCATTACAGGGAACGATTGTTATTTGTTATAAAGCACAACGTTTTAGAATGTCGGTTATATGTTGTACTAATAATGTAAATATTTGATTTCGTTGAAGGATTTCATATGATTTAATTTCTTTAAATGATGTGGATTATAAATTGCACAAAGGATTCAAATAATACATTTTGTTACAACTATAATATAAAAATGTTTTCATATTTAATATTTATGTGAATACGTTTTAATTCATATATTTTGAATAATACATATTTTGCTGCATTATCACCATATCCTACAAGTTCACTAGGTTTGACTAATAGGGATGCTATTATATCGTATGCACCAATGCTTTATTTTGATTACATGATAATACCGCTTTAAAATTACTCTTATGTTGTAATGGATGGTCAACAATTGTTTAAGAAATCGGAGTTAAATCACCCTATTTTGCGATGCAATATAGCTAAATTTTAGCGTTATGCAGTTTGTTTGAAATTATTCATTTAATAATAAATCAGATTTAAACATGTGCCTAAGTAAATTTATTTACATCTTCGTAAATCTACTATGATGACAATAAACATCATACTATATTATTGTGGAATGGAGAAGTGTATGGCATACAAGATATATTGAAAGAAGGTCTTGATTGAATGGATGATTGTGGCGGAAAGGTATGAGAAGATGTTTTCTTGGATAGTTCCACTTATGAAACAGCAAGTTTATTGTTAAAAAACATTGTAATTATTTTCTACGGTCTGTGTATTATTTATATTTAGTGAGTGCCACAATTTATGAAAATGCGCAAGAGGTTACGCAGATACAAGCGAGCGGATATGAGGTATAACAAAATTGACTTTAAGCCAACTATATTCATTAGAACAGACATCAACAAATAATATAATTGTTCAGCGATCGCAAATATTTCATCTGACAGCATATATGTATTTCGTTGTGTGTTTAGTATTGTGTTTTCTTGGCAGGTCTGAATGACGATATTAAAAGTGCACTCTCATCTAATATTATTAGAAGCAAATGAATGATATTTCTTATTTTGGTGACAAATTAATGAGTTCGATATGGATAATTTGGTCATTTTCGCTTACATTGAACACTTCACAGCATGTACGTGTGATTGTTATATTTCCGACTGAAATCCACTACACTAATATTGAGGTGAATAATGTATAATTAAAAGCGGATGATTTGATTCCTAGACCTAGAATTCTAACTTTGGTATTATTTTGCCCGTAAGCCTTACTTCCTATGAGTACCGGAAGAATTATGCCGAAATGTTCTATGAGAAAATGTATTGACTTATTGTTTCTAGTTCGCCCACAGTACTTTAGTTTCATTTAATACTTCCATTTCCAAATTTTCAAACGTTACTTTTGTACTTTAGATGTATTTGACCACATGCTATTTCAAATGTTCAGTTTAATCATCCTAAACAAATTCTCCATCAGTTGTAGTTTTATTTATGGCATGGTAAATATTTTATAATTATTTTTGTCCCGTAAACTCCTTGCCATCTCCACCCACACTGGTTATAGGAATTACAAACGCAAGCATTGTATACAATAGACTTAGAAACTTTGGTGCAATAGAAGACTCTCTTCAAATAAAATATGAGAATACAGAATAGATACAATCTGGTTTAAGATCAATTGAATTTATTCCATAATTACATTAGTGTTGACATAATAGTGTCACGACAAATACTGAGTATGCAAATTCGCCATTTATTAAGCCTCTAGCATACCATATCTCTCCTTTGTGATATTTTGGTGTTGATAATCTAATAAAGAATTAAGTTATGGAACTTGGGTCTTTTGATTTTTAGTTATAGTGTAGCTATAATGCTGCACGCTGATGAATCACAATGCCCTTACTAATACACCTATTCATGAATCTGCTATGAGAAAAAATTTAATATGTAATGTAGAGGCCATCTTTAATAAATACGTAATCATTTTTGCTGAGACCTTACATGTGGATTTTATTTGATACCATTCTATCCAAAATATCCCATTTAAGTACAAAGCACACGTTTCTATGGTTGGTATCACTGATACATTTACAAATAAATTGTATATCCACAAATATACCAAAATTAAGAAATGTTTTCTCGTCAATGAATCAAAGGAATAAAATATCATTGTATCTATGACTTTTGTCTTTATGTTGCCAATACAGTCGATTCCAGATGACAGTTTATCGTGCCTGCGACACATATTTATTAAGATCTGTTTTTACAAAATAACCTTCCCTATGCTCGAAGTTTGAGAAGTATACTCAAAATGAAAATAAGTATGTTCATTGTGTTGAACTGATATATTTGCTATGATAAAACTGGAAAGAAGAAAGATAAAACAATTTCCTGCAAACCATTGAATCTTCTAGCTATATTGTGAGACATATATGTGCTACATCCATGTTGATCATAAGGCATATAATGTACCTTATTTCTGTTATGATGCTGTTGCAGATGTGAATTCAAGAATTGAAAGTGCATTAAAAAATGCCGATATATAAGCAACACATTCCTACATTTTTTTTTTCTTCAGAACCTTCAAGTTCATTGGAGAAAGGAAGTTTCCACTAATTCTATGATGAACTGCACCGAAATAGATTAATCTGGTCAGTAGCGCTTAAAAAATTATTTTCAATGAATTATTTATGTACTTTTCTTTATCGGCAAAGCCTTTGTATATAACAAATAACGTAAACATGCACGTATTTAAAGTATGTGCGATATCCAGTTATTTTGCGATTTACTATTACGTCTAAGAGTCTGGAAGTCTATCAAAACTTGTAGAATGACCTAATATTCCTTTCTTTCTTTCAGATGGACAAAATTAATATAATGGAGAGCGGCTGGAAACTAGAAACATGTATAGGAAACGAAGATGATATTAAAAGTCTACAATTAGTTGAAAGAGAATTAAAAGCCATGGAGAAACGGAGAAACGTTGCCATTGGACAGAAAGAAACACAATACTCTGCACATTCTGAGAGCAGCAGAGAGCCACAAAATAAAATGAAGAAATATATCATCTTTCAGATCTTTTCAGGCAGCTAAGTGTGGATGACCTGTCCTTCAGAATTTGGCTACATCGTGTCGTGTCATAGCTGTTCCATGTATCTACACATGGTGTGAATTACTAAATCATTTCCTTCATGTTTATAATGTTTGAATATAATTATGTATACACTAGTTCATTACCATATATACCAGGTCATGTAAAAACGCCTTGTATATTGATGTACGCACATATGTTACAGCCTAGCCTCATTTTATGTGTATCATAGGTGGTATTATCCTCAGACCGTAATGTATGTCTTTATTATATATCAAGTTTTCTTGCTTTTGTATGGGTGTATAATTACTGCATATTCTGATACATGATGCTACCGATTTTATTTCTCTGCTTATTGCTGCAAGTGTGTTTTCTTTTCTTGTCTTTCTTTATCTTCTCTACTTTCAATCGTCTTTCAGAAACATTTACTATTTCTTCAAACACCATATATGTATTTTTATCCATTGGGTTTTATCTTACTCTGCCATTAGACTCCCGACTGTTATTAGTAACCATATGAACATCAACTTTATTATTCTTAATTTTGTACAGCATATAGGATTAGTGTTAAATGTCATTAATGGTCAGGTTTTATTTATAAAAGCAGCCCTCAACAAGTCATGTATGGTCTCTTATACAAATATATGCATAGTATTATAAACGTTCATAAAGTTAATATCTGAGTCAATAAATATTACTTCTTTGAGATGTCAAGTTTTAGGGGTTCGTAGGAAAAAAAAGATTGATTGCTTATATTTTTACGGTGCACCAGCACAGTTAGGCTATTTAGCGCCATACAAAAGGTTATATTAAGGATCGTTTAAAAGTGGTAAAATGGTTTCGTATCGACCAGTGTTATACAACCAAACATTTGAAAGTAAAACGATAAAAAATGATGGTAACGATAATACATAAAGCTTCCCGATCAACGGGGAATGTAAATGGTGTATGTTAATGAAGACAGATGAAAAGGTAGTGAAAATAGGGGACGGAATATATATTACATAAACTGCTCAAGGTGATATCATATAAATTATATCTTAAAATAAATGTTTACTTCTTTCAGGAATTCTATAATACAAGTGACGTATATTGTATTAGAAAGTTCCCTCATGTCACGCACATTGTACTACTGATCGAGCGTAGGTTGTAGGTCGATACACTCCATTATAAAGTAATTAATAGTGAATGGTTCAATACAAGAAACACGCTCTGGTAAAGTCTTTGCCTTTTATCTGAAATTGATGTACCATTTGGTAAGCGAACTTTTGTTGTGTGTTTTCTACTAACGAAGGCTGCAGCAGCTTTTTCCTCATCCGTTGATCCATCAGTATAAATTCTTGTGTAGTTTTTAAATTCGGTGAGGAGTTCATGACAAGAGTTGCGGGAGATGGAAGGTTTTGACTCAGATTTGGTTCCATCCTGTAGCGTAAAAGGTACTGTTGGTTGTTCAAGTAGCCAGGGAGATGTTTCGGAGATGGAAGTTTTCTAAAGTTTAGAAAGATAAATTTTGGTGCTTTCAAGACTGGATGACATTCTAATTCAAAACGAAGACATGGCGCTTGGTTTATTTTCGTACTAGGTTTTGTATTTGGGTCGAAAAAAGCCGAAAAACTAGGGTTCAGAGGGTTTGATCTTACTTTGAGATCATACTGTGCGGAAAGCATTTCTCTACGATGTGATAAAGGTGGCTCGTTCCCTTCAGCGAGAAGGCTTTCACACGGGAATATCTTCAATTCACCTAGAGCGAGTTGCATTACTTGATTATGAAATGGGTAAAGCATCTTCAAATAGGACTTCCTAGCTGAACCATAAACAACGCAACCATAGTCCAGTTTGGAGCGAATAAACGTTCTATACAAATTGAGGAAGATTTTTCTATCAGCACCCCAGACATTGTGCACTACTACTTTAAATAGATTTAGAGATTTCAAGCATTTTACTTTCCGGTTCTTTATACGTGGAATAAAAGTCAGTTTTCTGTAGAAGATAATACCTAAAAACTGTGTTGTCTCAAGAATTGGAATCGGTGTTCCGTCCAGCGTGACTTTAGGTTCATTATGATGTCTTCGTAACTGTCCGAAATACATACATAACATTTTTGATTTCGAGAATTTGAAACCGATAGTACTGGCCCAATGTCGAATTTTATTGATATTTTGCTGCAGTTGGCTGTCAATTGTATGCGTGTGTTTTGATCGATAATATATTATATACGGAGCAATCCACACCATGAGCCAAACACTTGGTGATGCTATTGATTTTGATATTGAAAAGCGTCAGAGATAAAATATTGCCCTGCGGCACACCCATTTCTTGCTTGTGCATATCAGAAAGGGTGGGGCCCACTCATACCTTGAATTCTCTGTCTCAGATAGAATTCAATATGAAAGGGGACAGACTGCCTTTTAGACCCAGATCGTGCAGGTCATTTAGTATCCCGTACTTCCATGTCGTGTCACAAGCCGTTTCTAAATCAAAGAAAACCACTACTAAATGTTCCTTCTTGATAAATGCCTCCCGAATAAACGTTTCCAGTCTAACCAGATGATCATTGGTGCTTCGGCCATAACGAAAGCCACTTTGGAAAGGAGATTTTAAATTGCTGGTTTCCAAGTACCATACAAGCCAAGAATTGATTATTCCTTCCATTGCACACTCAGCTTGTCAGTGCAATAGGTTGATAGTTGGTACTATCTGCACTCTCTTTACCTGGCTCGGGAACTGGTATTACCGTTGCATCTTTCCAAATCTTAGGTACATTACCGGTAATCCATCAATCATTTGAAGATTGTCATGAGAGATGTTAATGATGATTCTGGAAGGTGTTTCAAAAACTGGAAATGTATTTCGTCAGGTCCAGCGGATGGGCCTCCATAAGCTCCAATAGTAAGTACAGGTGGTTATAACTTTCCAAGTTGTTGGATGTGAATTTTAAATGTGACTTTTCTTTCTGACTTTTTAATCTTGGGAAGGCTTCTGAATAATCAGATGATTAGGAAATTTTCGAGAATCTGTCAGCAAGAATATTTGCTATGTCACGTTTTGAACTAAAATTATTATTGTAGTTTTATTTTGCGGATAGTGCCCCAAACTTTCCTAATAGAGGAAAAAGAGCTTAAAGAAGAAATAGATCTCTTCCATGATGCTCGTTTACTTTTTTTTTTGATCGTGCGGTAAGCTTTGGCTCGGACAATACGGTATTTACTGAAATTTTCGGACGTCAGACGATTGCTAAATATTCTCAGTGCTCCGCGGCGTTGTCTAATGGCATCTTTACATTCTTTAGTGACCAAAGGCTTTTAGCTTCTTTTACAGTTTGTTGAGGACTTGGGAATTGATTCCTCAGAAATCTCGATTAAAAGAGAAGTAATATGCTGAATAGGGTCATTAATGTCGAAGAGGGTATTCTCATTCAACCTAGTTTTACTGAGTGTTTCAAACAGCCCAGTCGGCCTTCTTTATATTCCGTTGTGGAATTGCGTCATCAATTGTAGAGATAATATTTTCAAGGGAGATTGGAAAGTGATCAATGCTGTGAAGGTCATCAGCTACCTTCCAAACATAGTCCAAGGAAGGATAAAAAATTGTCAAATCGATACACGTGTATGTACCCATTCCTGGGTGTAAGTAATTCGGAGATCTGGTGTTATATAGCCACAAATCATGTCTAGAAATGAAGTTTTCTGCTTTGTGACCTTTGTTTCTTATGTTTTTTTATCCCCGTAAAATAATATGGGCATTAAAATCCCCGAGTAAAATAGCGCGGGAAATTGTTTAACAAGATTGTCTAATTCGTTTGGTATTAGGTTGGTGTTTATTGGAAAATAAATAGATCAAAAGGTAATCACTCGGTGTAGGGTGACACTTACAGCAATGGCTTGCAAATTTGTGTTTAAAGGGATGACGTTATGAGTGGCTTTATTGTTCAAAACAACAGAAACTCCTCCTGATGCCCTTCTCAACATTTTTAAAGTAGGTGTTAAAAAGGGAGTAGATTTTTTTAAGTGCGATGCTGTCCGTATCTTTCAAGGATGTTCCCTGCTAGCACAGTACCGCAGGATCATGTTCATTTAGGCACAGAAGAATATGATTGTAATTGTTTTTAAGTTCCATTGTAAGATCTTGTTCTTCATTATAAGTTTAAAATATAGATTATGTAGCTAAGTTAGACCTTTCGCAGGGCTCTCTGTGTGGTTATGTTTCTGGAGGAAGTATCGGGTTAAACGTTCTGGTTGTAGGTATTTTAGCCACCGTATGAACACGGAGCAATTTATTCTGCATCCATGTCCTCGGTGTAGTCTAACCTATTGTGTAGCTTAATGGGGTCATCAGGCTCATTTTGGTGCCCGATTGTCTGTTGTTTTGGTTTTATTTTTTGTCAGCTTAGGTAATGGGGGTTGTTGAAAGTTGTCTGCATGGAGATTTTGGTTCTTTGTGCCTTGTACTGTGGAATATTAGTTTGCTGTTGTTGTATCAGGTACATCTGTTTTAGTTTGTCAACAGTTGAGAAGGTTGGGTCATGCAGACGGGTTCAAAGTTCGGCCATCTTTCTGGCCTCTGGAAAGGGGATGTTTGACGTATATCTAGTTTCCAGGTCTAGCAGTCTTTAAAATTGGCATGGTGACCTTTGCCGCAATTTGCACAATGGGGTTTCGCGTTGCAATCTGCTTCTCGATGGATGGTATCGCCACATCGGCCACATGCAGGGCTTCTGGAGCTTTTCTCTTCGTGGTGACCGTACTTCGGACACTTCAAACAAGGTAGAGGATTTGGAATATACACTTCAACCTTAACCTGCAAAAAGCCAACTTTTACTACCTTAGGCAGTTTTGGTGTGTTAAAGGTAAGTATGATCGTGTTTATGTCCAGTAATTGTGCACCGCGTATGATACGAATTCGAAGAGTTTCGGTAACACCTTGTTTCTTTATTCCCTCGACGATTTCACTGTCGCTGACTCTTGTGAGGTCACGACCGCAAATGAAACCTTTTCATGAGTTAGATCTTGAACGAGCAAAAGAAGTAACTGGAATATCATTGAAAGTTTGAATTTTCTGGTTATTACCTCTTTGCATTTTGAGTTCACATTCAACGAGCAATCAACCCGATTTGATTTGAGTTTCTTCATACTTCTGGGCGTGCCGACAAGGCCAAGTATAGTCTTTTCGACTATAAATGGCGATAGCAAAGCAATCGTTGTTGTTGGATCTTTTGACTGAATAACAATGAAGCGTGGGAACGATTCCACGCTTCATGGTTTGTCATCAGAGTCCGTTAAGTTTAGAACGTTTCAGTTGTTTTTTGTTTTTGTTTTCCATTATGTCTTGTGTTATATTCATCACCCATGTTCACCCACCGACCACGGAGTCCAACAAGGGGACACTTTTCAACTGCCAGGGATACACAGGTGGTATACTTGGCAAGTAAAGATACCTCCCGATTGACCCGTTAAACCACCACCTTCTAGGAGGTCTTCTGATAGTAGGAGAAAAGAAATATAATAGGGTATACAGTAGGGGCAAAGGTGGTATCAAGGAAGATACATGGAGAAAGAGAAAGCGAGCGAATAAATAAAGAACTCCTATGGCTTGGCGTGTTCAGCCGATTTGTCGAGACCGGGCCCTCCCAACCAACTTTTAGAAACAGTAGAGGCCAAAGCAATGTATTACATTGGAAAACCTCTGCTCAACTACCAGGATCCTTTCCACTCCCGACACGGGACGCAACCCACGGCAAACAGGTTGCCTCTATTTAGTCGCCTTTTACGACACGTACTGAGAAACGTCGGGCCAATTCTACATCGGCGGACCCGCAGGGGAAGCAGGAAAAGAAGAGATTGTTTTATTTTATCACGAATCAAGGAATTAAAAGTAATGCCCACAAACATACTCACCTCCTAGAATCGGGATATGAATAGTTTCTTTGGTTTATGTTTTGGTACTTTGAGAAATGAAGCTATATTATTTAATATTAATTTCAAATTATCATTCTGTCGAATAAAAGCAGATACTACGAATAGTACGATTATGAAGGATATAACCTTAGTAAATTCATATTTGCAGTTATTAATATTAATGAACCAATTAGGCAATATCCAGAGTTTTATGTTGAGATGAAACGATACATTACGTTTTTAACATTATATATATGTGTGTGTGTGTGTGTGTGTGTGTGTGGGTGTGGGGGTGGGTGGGGGTGTGTGTGTGTGTGTG
>JAECUM010044271.1:0-13162 GCA_016617855.1 Megalonaias nervosa | reverse complement strand
AAACCCACAAAAAAACCAAAAAAAAAAAAAAATAAAAAATTTAAAATGATTAAGTTTTGAAGAATGTAATATTGGCATTCACGTTAAAATGAAGTCTGAGTACCGAAGTCTACAGACTGGAAATAAACATCAGTAGAGTAAATGGAACATACAAGAGAATAAATGAAAACACATGGGAGTTCGATAAAGGATAAAACTGATTCAAAACAAGGGCAATATAATTTATGAAATGACTGTAAATGCAACATTCGTTAAAATATCAGTCTTTTCTGATATGCAATAATGCTAGTAATAACATCTTGGGATAGTAAATTCCTTCCAACTGATAAATTAAAACGAATTATAATAAGAGTTCAAAGAAAACTTCTTTGCAACAAATGGAATTCGATACTTGAATGGGTTTTTTATCTTCTAAGTTTCCATTACCAGTTTCAGCATTAAGTTCAAGTTTAGTAACTTTAAAGTACTTTACTTTAGAAAGGAAAAAGTAAGAAAGGCGGTAACTAAAAATGCTATTTTAAAATATTTGTAAGTTGAGAACAACTTGAAAATACTTGATAATAACTTGAAGGTAACTTAGAAAGACTTGAAGGTAACTTGGAAAATAACTTCAACCTAACATAAAAATAAATTACTTGACTTGGGATGATAGTAATATATAATCACTTAGAGGGCAAACTATTAGGTAGCCTGACGCTATGGGGTAATCTAGATCTAGTTTTGGCTCCTTTCGTATTATAAGGGAGTTTTTCCTATCCCCCACCTCCCTCAAAAACAAGAAAAGAGCAACATGTGTTATTTAATTTGCCTGTCAAAAAACTATAACCCCGAAACCGCAATACTGCAGTTTTATTTTGAAGTTCTTGTATTATACGTATCTGTAATTTCTGTAAATTGTATGCATGGCTGTAAAACAATTTGTGTAGTGATTATCCTTAGTTTAAATTTCGTACGTGCATATGTCCTATTGTAAGATATTAAGAACGTTAAGCTGCATAGGATCTACAAATAGATACTTAAGTACATGTTGACGGTTACTAATAATAAAATTATTAGTAAATGTGCTGACAAGTTTCGCGATGTTTCCCATTGGACAGGCCGGTCAGGTGGTTTCCTAGAGGAATGAATTTATTACCTATTGGGTGGGTTAGATCATGTGAGTTGCTTTGCGATGTTGGAGATTTGCAATTTTTCACGTTGGAGTAGTGACAATATGCGTGGTTTAGCCCATCGCCTGTATATAAATAGCTTGGGCTGAGCAGCTTTCGCATTCTTATTTCTTTTGTTATTTTTGTAACATCAAGTCTGCAGACGTATTTTATGTAGTATTGGGATATTTTTGAGAGGAAATGCATTTGTTTGCATTATTCAGTGGAAATGAAAAATGTTCATTGGACTACAATATTATATTAGAACTATTGTGAATTATTCAAAGGCGTCCTGGACAACGCCATTTTGACACGTCAGGACTGCTGGAGGACCAGTATATCCTTGGATCTGAAATGTATACGGAACATTTCATTCTTTTGGACTTGAATAGAACTTGTTCAGGATTCAATTCATAATACTGTACGTTCCTCTTAAATTTTCATTTTATAACATCGTTAATTAAATTGTTTGTTAAGTTTTACAAAACCTTTTGGTTATTTTTGTTACTTAACTTGTGACCATAGAGTCGTAGGTGTTGAAAGACACTGGTAAATTATTTAGTACTCAGCGCCCTGCTGGGCAACATCTGTAAATCCCTCCAAATCGTCTGCTTAATTACATCGAAAGTTATAAACTTTGTGCGCACACAGCGAAGCATGTGAGCTATGAATGCGGAATAGTACTGGTTTTGTTGCCCGTTGGTTTCCTATAATTAGCGCTTTATTGGGCAGCATGAATAATAATAATAATAATAATAATAATAATAATCTATGACTTGTTCACGCTAACTTGGTAATGCATATATCAAGCAGTACTGTTATGACTGGTTCACAGTTAAGCTAATCTGTGGGATTTACAAATTAAAAAAGGCGCCTCTACAATGGTGTTTCACCCTAAAGGAACGAAGAAATTTACATTGTATTTAAATTCATTTAATTCCGAGAGTTGATAGCAGCTGATTTTATTGAGTGAGTGTCTCCAGTAATTGCAGCAAAGTCTACAATACTGTCATACGAACTAATTATGAACCTAAATTTTCAACTTTGAGAAACACGGAGATGTAATCTGCATTTCTTCATAATTTACCACCTGAGTATGCAGAAACTGAAATTGTTGAAAACCCTGTTGGGTGTGAGACCCTCGTCTGCAGAATGTGAATGAGTGTTCAGTGACCAATATCACTAGTATAAGAGACCGACCATTTAATTTTTTTTGGTGTGGATTGAGCATCAAAAATAGTTAACGATAGGACCCTTTCGGACACATGGAATGGTAGTTAAGGCTAATGTAATATGAGTCAGGGACTCTATTTTTTTCAAAGTCAACGGTTCTAAGCCTGTGTCTGAAAAACTTTTACTTTTAGTACTGAGTAACTTTCAGGAAATTTGAAAATAACTAGAAAATAACTGGAAGTTAATTTCAAAATAATTAGAAGATAACTTGAGAGTTACGTAAAAAATAAATCAATTGATGGTAGCTTGACAATAACTTGAATAACTATTTGGGAAAACGTTTATTTGGTTGTAAAATAAATGGAAGATGGCGGGCGAAAGTAAAACATGAGAAGTAATTTCACAAACGCTGAAACACCCAACTTGGAAAATGTCCTAAAAAAAATTGAAAACAGTCAAATCAGAGCCATTAAAATTATGCAAGAATTTATCACAAGAGATGTGAAGACATGGCCTGTTTACACGGTGTTGCCTTGGTAGGTTAAATCATTTATTAAATGATAACTGGCATACTTGTTGCTATAGGAATATGCCTTATATATTCAAAGCGATATATTTAAAATTAGTAAAAGACCTAAATAATTATCATTACCAGGGGAGACTACTAACTTATGCTCCAATGAATTAAAAAAGTAAATCTATATATTCAAAGCGCTGCAGTGACAGAGATATCGTTGAGTGGTACTAGTGATCTTAGTTTAAAATTTATTGCGAAAGACTAAAGGTAAGAAAGATAAAGTCAATCAATTAAACAGTGACATGGAGGTAAAAATGAAGCTTCTTGGAAATTATGAAACATTACAATAACAACTTCAAGAGTTGCAGATATAATACAATTTTGAAAAGAAAGAGAATGATGAATTTACAATGAAATTAATTAATGACTCTGATTAGTTTGTATAACACCACTGAGATGTCATTACATTGCAAAATCTTTACATCGAGTTGTGAAAGGCGATCAGTTGTGTAACAACGAAGTTGTTCAGAAAGACAACAATTATTCCAAAGACGATCAGTTGTGTCACAGACAATCAGAGGATAGTCTAAACAATTTTATAAACATGCCAAAAAGACAACGTCGTAGACTGCTAAAGCTGTCCACAACCCACAACATGACCATTACCTTAATACAGGATAAAATGAATATAATTGCCTATTTCGTTCTCATATTAGAAGGTAACAGAAAACAGTTTACAATGCTATCATGTACAAACTGGGCATCAAAAATATTTCTCCTGATAAAATATTTAAACAAATCATTTTTATATGAGATACATATTGTAGACAAATTTCAATTTCTTTTATACACAAGATTCATGTGTCAAAAACTGTTACTACAGTTACTATTATTTGCATTGGAAACAGGTACAACTTTCCAACATGAGGGGAATGTAAACAATAATAGTAGATTATGTATTATCTCCATCCATAATGATATGTGTAAATGTACTTTATAAGACACTTTATAAGACTATAGGTTGATAGATAGACAGGTTTGTTTCAGTCTGATCTGTTATTGTATTCATCAATAAGGCTTTTTACCATATCTATCTATTTTCTCGTTTTATTTCCAACAAAATACTTCCACATTATAGCTTGAAAAGTTCGATTAAATCTTTCCACTAAAGACGCTTCTTTTTCTCTGAGTGAGTGGAAAATTATACGATGTTTTCTTTCTTTAACAATTGCTTGACCTTTAAGCTATAACATTCATTTTCTTCTTCGAACTGTCTTGTTTCTGGTTTTCTATCTTTAAACATTTCAATCAAAACGTCATGCAGATCTCTACAGTTTTTGCTTCTACTTCTTTAGCCCGTCCATATTTTGAAAAGACATTTATCATTGTCAGATATATTTGTATTTAAAGTTTAATTTTTCTTAAACTCTCATATCGACGATATCTTCCTGGAACTGCGCCAGGTGTAAGTAGACATTTTATTTACCAGTCTCAAAGTTCGTAATATATTATACTATTTAAATACGGCTTCTTTCCCCATCTGATTGACGATTGTGAAATAAACCGAACTTTTGGTGCCATAGTGTGTGTGTGTGTGCGTGCGTGCGTACGTGTGTTTTCTTTTTTTAAATACAGTTCATGGTTAGTGTATGTCATTCGACTAGTAACAATGACATAATTTGTTATATAACCGTATATTTTGTTATCAGTCTAAAAATATCTTACGATGTAGTTATATATGGTATTAGGTTATTATATGAATACAAGTATCATTTTGGAGACCCTGAGAATGAAATGTATCATGTTGATTCAGTCGATCGTTCTTTTTTATGAAAGTACATGAGCGGTGTCATTCAAACAAACCTAAAAAACTTGGTTATAAAAGCTAACTTAAAGCCAGTTAGTTTAGAACAAAAGACAGCTTAGCTTAAACATCCTCAAAACACCGTCTGAAACTTCATATCATGTGAATAAATTATGTCAGAACGTACTCCACGTTACATCATGGCGATAATGCCTACACGATAGTTTACTTTCACGCCCGACTCTTACTACGTGACTTTTCTCGTTCGGCCTGTCTATGCGAGAATTTTACACCTGTCCACAGTATATACTTTATTGTTTACCAGATGTGTGGAGGTATGTGGACTTGATTTATCAAAGTATAGTAATTACATGTAGAAGCAGCAAACCTTGATTTGATTAGAATATATTAAATACAGTTAATCCTGTCCTGGTGGTAATTTAATTGTATAATTTTATGGAGGCACTTAATCTCTTGATTGGTCAGAGTTTCAAATCTGCGTGGATTGTATCGAATTATATTAATAGTGAAATAATTAAATTATATAAAATTGTTGTGATAGTATGTATGTAGGTATATATTATTAATAAACACTTATTTCAACCAGTAAACAGCAGGGAAGTAAAAGTCTAGCTTCACACAGAGCAGAATGATAGTAGTAGCAATTGAGTGAGATGATTCAATCTCTGTTAGTGTCAGACTTGTAAACCAAGGATTGCGGGATCGAAACCAGGTTTGAACCTAATATATTTGTGAGTGTGTGTGTGTGTGTGTGTGTATATATATATATATATATATATATATATATATATATATATATATATATATATATATATATATATATATATATACCTATATATATATATATATATATATATATATATATATGCAGATAAAATACCTCCGCAGAAATAAAAAAGCTACAAAGAAGAACTCAAAAAAACTAATGTTTATGCTACAAAACTGTGATGAAGCATTAGACTGAATCTCGTGTATGGAAAAAAGATGAATGTAATTTCGATAGCGTAGAGTACGAAACAAGATCTGCAAAGATCAATTAACTAGCTAGTTAATCGGTTAACTGTAAAATTTATCTTATCATCATGTAGCTATTGCTGACTGAAAATAATAAAAGTGGGAGATACGCTAGCTTTCCATCTTATGTTTCGATGTGTTAACCCTATCTACACCTTTGCAGATCGATCAGATATTTCAGTGCTAGCGACATCTATAGAATTTCACGAGTAGCCTCCCTTAGTATGTAATGCCAACTAACCAATATCGTGTAACAGCGACGAGTTGTACATCAGCCCAAAATGGTGGGGGCAATTGACTTCAAAAGAATACTTTCTAAGTTTAACATCGAAAGTATGACTATGTACCAGAGAGAAGCCATTACAGATGTATTTAAGGGACATGATGTATTTGTACAAACACGGACCAGCTGTGGAAAACTGCTTATTTATGAGTCCATTCCAGTTGTGTGCTCCTCTTGTCTCGATCGTGTAGGAACAGTGTTCAAATTTCAACAACTTGGTTTTGAAAGGATGTGGTGGTTTGCCGCCGCATCCAATTAAATTCACAGACCCGAAACAATGAAATATCTGATCGATCTGCCAAGGTGTAAGTCGGGTTAACACAGCGGTAATTTGGCTAGTGAAGATGGTATAGTACGTGGTGGTTTATGGTTTTTCGGAAAATGTTGGGCGTAAATGAGGAGTTTTCATCAAATTTAAAAATAAGAGCTCAGGTTTTCCTTCGATCTAATTTTGAAATCACGTGGCCCAGGATTAAAAGACCTGTGGCAAAAGTTTGATAAAACAGTTTGAGGATCTATTATCCAGGGTTATTTTAGTGCAATTTGATATCCAGCAGTCCATGTTTCTTTCATAAAATTTGGATACAACTGGTCCAGTTCTTATTTCAATAAAATATTTTATGACAAGTAGACCAAGTGTTTTCATGCAACTTTTGATGATTTCTGGCTCAAGATTTGTTTAAAAAAAAAACAATTTGACAAATTGTACCTCAAAATCTTTCATATAATTACGAAGACTAGTGACCCATAGATTTAGTAAAATTTTGAAAACATATGACCAATGTTTTTCCATAAAAATACTAAAATCAGTGACCCAGGTATTTTAGTATATTGGCATATTTTCGAACGTACATAGTCATACAGCTATTGCCCGTCCCAGGACGCGAGTGATAAAAGAAAGTGTCAAGAGTTTTAAAAAAAAGTAAACAGAAAGAAATAACAAAATTGGGATGAGCGAGTTTAAAAGAAGATTGAACATAAAAATACCCCAAAAATATTTTAAAAATTGGGATGTCGCGCCTTATTGCTTGGCAGCCGTGACACACAGAAAGACAAACGTGTGCGTTATATACAATATCTACAGTAAGATATATTGAAAGCCACTCTGAGGATACCCAGATTATTCTTCTATATTTACAAATTGTAATGTCTCCACTATATACAGTATAAAGTATAGGGTTTGAATTTATTCACGTCGCACAAGCTGTAAATTCGTTTTATCCGTATTAGGACAAAATTATATCTATATATCGGTTTATTTCATTAGAGTTAGGGTGGAGATGACTTTAATGGATGATGACTTTACCCAACTTCTGACAAAAAGTCCATAAGAGTAATCGGGATCACATTGAATATAAAATGTCCATGACACTAATGGGGAACACATTGAATATAAACTGTTCTGAACACTAATGGGGAACACATTAAATGTAACATGTCCTTAACACTAATGGGGAACACATTGAATATACACTGTCCTTAACACTAATGGGGAACACATTGAATATAAACTGTCCTTAACATTAAGGAGAACACATTGAATATACACTGTCCTTAACACTAAGGAGAACACATTGAATATACACTGTCCTTAACACTAATGGGGAACACATTGAATATACACTGTCCTTAACACTAATGGGGAACACATTGAATATAAACTGTTCTGAACACTAATGGGGAACACATTCAATGTAACATGTCCTTAACACTAATGGGGAACACATTGAATATACACTGTCCTTAACACTAATGGGGAACACATTGAATATAAACTGTCGTTAACACTAAGGAGAACACATTGAATATACACTGTCCTTAACACTAATGGGGAACACATTAAATATAATATGTCCTTAACACTAATGGGGAACACAATAAATATAAACTGTCCTTAACACTAATAGAGGAACACATTAAATATATGTCCTTAACACTAATGGGGAACACATTAAATATAATATGTCCTTAACACTAATGGGGAACACAATAAATATAAACTGTCCTTAACACTAATAGAGGAACACATTAAATATATGTCCTTAACACTAATGGGGAACACATTAAATGTAACATGTCCTTAACACTAATGGGGAACACATTGAATATAAACTGTCCTTAACACTAATGGAGAACGCATTGAATATAAAATGTACTTAACACTAATGGGGGAAAACACTAAATATACACTGTCCTTAACACTAATGGGGAACACATTGAATATACACTGTCTTTAACACTAATGGGGAACACACTGAATATACAATGTTCTGAACACTAATGGGGAACACATTAAATGTAACATGTCCTTAACACTAATGGGGAACACATTGAATATACACTGTCCTTAACGCTAATGGGGAACACATTGAATATAAACTGTCCTTAACACTAATGGGGAACACAATGAATATAAACTGTCCTTAACACTAATGGGGGAACACATTAAATATAATATGTCCTTAACACTAATGGGGAAAACATTGAATATAAACTGTTCTGAACACTAATCGGGGAACACATTAAATGTAACATGTCCTTAACACTAATGGGGAACACATTGAATATACACTGTCCTTAACACTAATGGGGAACACATTGAATATAAACTGTCCTTAACACTAAGGAGAACACATTGAATATAAACTGTCCTTAACACTAAAGAGAACACATTGAAAATACACTGTCCTTAACAATAATGGGGAACACATTAAATATATGTCCTTAACACAAATGGGGAACACAATAAATATAAACTGTCCTTAACACTAATAGAGGAACACATTAAATATATGTCCTTAACACTAATGGGGAACACATTAGATGTAACATGTCCTTAACACTAATGGGGAACACATTGAATATAAACTGTCCTTAACACTAATGGAGAACACATTAAATATAAAATGTACTTAACACTAATGGGGGAAAACACTAAATATACACTGTCCTTAACACTAATGGGGAACACACTGAATATACAATGTTCTGAACACTAATGGGGAACACATTAAATGTAACATGTCCTTAACACTAATGGGGAACACATTGAATATACACTGTCCTTAACACTAATGGGGAACACATTGAATATAAACTGTCCTTAACACTAATGGGGAACACAATGAATATAAACTGTCCTTAACACTAATGGGGGAACACATTAAATATAATATGTCCTTAACACTAATGGGGAACACATTGAATATAAACTGTCCTTAACACTAATCGGGGAACACATTAAATATAACATGTCCTTAACACTATTGGGGGAACACATTAAATATAACATGTCCTTAACACTATTGGGGGAACACATTAAATATAACATGTCCTTAACACTATTGGGGAAACACATTAAATATAAAATGTCCTTAACACAATTGGGGGAACAGATTCAATATAGTTTGGTATGCTTCTTTAAATATCAAAGTAACACAACTGTCGAACATTAATTATAACATATCGCTGTTACACAATGAAGCTAACCAGCAGCTTGCGTAATCACTGACGTAGTCCGTTGGAAGGCTGAGATTTTGGCACCAAGCTACAACAAACACTAATTCATATCATGCTGAGAGATCACAGAAAACGGTTGTACATTAATGTCAAGTACTTCCGCTGAATTGGAAGCTTATTACATGTTAACCTCCGCTTATCTATTTAACGTAGCGCTGATCAATCAGTTCGGTCCGACAGCTCCAGGAAATACAGGTTTATAGATTAGTACCATAGTCACAATGACGTTGAGGGAAGGAGAAGAAGAATCGTCGAGTTGTATAAACTGTGTCATATCCAATGTATGACGATGACGATGTATGTACCCAGTCCAGCAAAAAAAAAAAAAATGGTGGTGAGGGGAGGGGGTTAAGAAATAAATTGCATGTGCAACATTATCTTAGATAACACTTCAGAATACATAAATAAAATATATCACGATAATAAATGAAATTGCATAAAAAACGGAATTTTAAAAGTTATTTTTATACATATATACGGTTGGAAATTTCGTAAGATATATGGTTATTTTACGTCAAAGGCAGTTTGATTCATCGACTATAGTAGCGAAGGATCAACAGATAAGAGAGATCTGAAAGGAAGCTTTGTCATACGCATGGACGTAATTGGTTTTTTTTTTTGGGGGGGGGTTGATTATGTGTTTTGAGTTATGGATTTGCTTGATGCTTATTCAAAGAACTTGTATCAAATTTTGATTGTTTGATTAGTGCAAACTATTTGGGTATGATTGTTCCATTAGAAATTTGTAAATGATTTGAAGAAGCGGAAAGGGACTGGATGAGATCGATTGAGTAGGAAGAGTGGCTGGTTAAGGAGGGTGTAGAGTTTTATAATCAACGTGTATTATAGATGGAGACTTTTAACGTTGCATGTCAGGCGGGGCCTTGAAAGGGGTGGGGGCTTCAGTTGCTTATTAGTTTAATGTTTTTTCTGCGGTATTCTGGTATAAAGTGTCAGTTGCCGTATCCTATAGCTTACATAACGCCTTTCTTTATCACACAGCTGAAATAACGACTTTCTTTATCACACAGCTTACATGATGCCTTTCCGTATCACATGGCTTACATAACGCCTTTACGCATCCACAGCTTACACCTTTCTGTATCACATTGTTTACATAACGTCTTTCGCTATCACACAGCTTACATGATGCCTTTCTATATCACACAGATTGCATAACGCCTTTCGTATCACACAGTTTACATAAAGCTTTCCATATCACACAGTTTATATAACGCTGTTCTGTATCAAGCAGCTTACATAACGCATAACGCCTTTCGTATCACACAGTTTACATAAAGCTTTCCATATCACACAGTTTACATAACGCTGTTCTGTATCACGCAGCTTACATAACGCATAACGAAATGAAACTACCGTAACGTCTTCTTTGCTGACCCCTTGCATTGAGAGAGAGAGAGAGAGAGAGAGAGATTATATTTTCCCTGACATTCCAACTGATGTCATTGAACTGAGCCAGTATAATGACGCACCTATAATATAAGGTTACTGAACTGAGCCATGATTAGGACGCACTTAAGTCACACTGGGGACAAAAGTATATATGACCGCCCTAGTGGAAGCGTTTTGTTAATTACCTTTAAAGAGGACGATAATTCTTTAATATTTATTTCTTATTTTCTTCAGCAGCCACCACTGATCATATTTGAGATGTTTAATATAAGTAAATGCAATATCAGCCTCACCACCAATTTTGTCATAATAGATTAATTGTTAAGTCCATCGAAAACAAGAGGTTTGTAACTGTAAGAATTAAAATGGTTCTCGAAAACGGTTTGATTATGTCTTCAGCTACGTCAGGAAAATTGTAGAGAAAATTGAATATTTGAGAAAGAAGGTTAGTCTTGCGGACTTCCTTTCAAACTCGCCTATACATGAAGTATAGGCCAGCGAAACTGATTTTTCTTTTAGCTTGCTTGCCCGGCAGCTCCAAACGCCCTCTTCCCTTCCTACATACACATTCAATTCACCTCTCTCTCTCTCTCTCTCTCTCTCTCTCTCTCTCTCACACACACACACACACACACACACACAGAGCATTCACACTTTTCAACTAAACGTGTTCTCCTTTTAGACGTGATAATACTGAAAGAAATCTGAGCTTCTAGAGTGCATTTAGCAAAACTTTCCCTGTATCCCGAATTAGACTGAAAAGAAATTGTTTTGTACATTTGTTATGGTTTCCTTTGTACATTTGATACGGTTTACTGACTAAAGGGACCTTAAAGAGTTCGATTTTCCATTTTTATTCATTTACCATATGTACAAAAAGAAGTATTTACGAGTTCGAATCACGGATATCGATAGCTGCTATTTTCTAAGCACTAATTTTGGTTGGTTGGTATTAACAGGTCAATTTTTTTTTGCACTAAAGATGTAATTCGTTGAACAGTTTCTGGATATATATTGACATCTGATAGCGGTCACAAGATGACGTTATGACAAATTAAATTTGCATTTAAAATGAAAAACTGATATTAATTGCAATTACGAAATATTATTTGGAGATGAACAAACAGAGAATCTGTTTTTGTGCCACATTGCAGGTATGGCAGAGCGGGAATGTCTGGCCAACGGAAGCTGGAAGGAGAACCCGCTCTATAATTCTAGCGGCGGATGGACCGACTTCTCAGGCTGCATCCTGAAGACTGACCAGGAAACGCCATCTCTCAATGTAAGGCGGACTTTCATAATCACAAACTGCATTATCATAAGTTCCTTATTAGGACCTGAATTAAATTTTAGACTTTCTCCTGAAGATGCTCTTCAAATATAGAATTATTATATTGTTTTGTACTTCAGCTTCGTCCGTTTTTTTAAGGCAGACACATTCCCTTCGCATGTTCAAATCAAAATGTCTATGATACATACAATATTTATTCACACCCTGTCAGGTTATGACAGCTATTTGTTCCAAATTATTTGTTCACGCCTTGTCCGGTTATGACATCTATTTGTTCAATATTATTTATTCACACCTTATCCGGTTACGAATGCTATTTATTCAAAATTATTTATTCACACCTTGTCAGGTTATGACAGCTATTTGTTCAATAAGAAACTTGTAGATGAATAGTTACAGACCATACCGAACAACCTTAAGAAATATTTCTTTGAGTAAGGATTTCATAGATGATAGTTTCATAACAGAAGGAAAAGTTAAACAACTACTAAGAGATAAATCATGTTTGTAAAAATAACTTTAACTTCCGGAAGCAATCTACAGAATAGCTGGCTGTATCCAAATGAACACATGCAAAGTTTTAAAAGATTTAATAAAATAGCTATTCGGTCGATATACAAGCTTTATTCGCCTCTAAACAATTCGAATATATCCCAAGCCGATTATCAGTATGTTTTAGATTTTTAAATCATTTCAACCTGAACAAAAGTTTTGATCTATACGACTTTCACGTCATCGGGATACGTTGATGCTTTGTGACATTTGTGAGGAATTCAGCTTGACGCAGCACAGTACTACGATCCACTCGGTACTGCGAATGATGCAAATTCAAAGATATGGGTTTTAAAACTTGAACTTTTGATGGACTATGACGTGTTTATATTTGTAAACGGGATGCGAGGTAGAAATTAAATGATTCTGCATAGATATGCTAAAGCAAATCACGAATACTATAATCAGACAATTATGGCTAAAAAAA